>JACJUY010007079.1:0-29394 GCA_014220935.1 Platorchestia sp. MABIK
ACTAAAACTTAAAACTTACAACGATAACCCTACTAAACCTAAAATTAAATCTGAATCGTAACTAACTGCAACTAACTCCACAAAGCACGGTTGCCTGCTTCCTATGACGGCACAGTCGCAGACCGCAAGTCGAACGCCCGCCTGTCTTCTTGAAGTCCGGCTCTGAAGAGTTTATAGTTTTCGTTGCCTGTAATTTTAGGGTTTAATGCATCTCGTTCAAATGTCGTTCCAACATTTCTCGCAATAAGCGTACAATTTTTCCTATTACTGGATTCCGTGTAATTACTCTCCTTTATTAATCAACTTTTTTGTATACATGTCTCCAATATCAAAAATTGTTGCATTAAAACGCATATTCGAATAGATTTTGGCTTGTAAAAATTTGTTCTGAAAAAAATTTTTGATCGCTCGACGATAGGACCTAGTCAATAAAATTGCCTAGTTTCGCATTTGTTCATACTGTAACTCAAAATTCAACCAGAATGAAATGTTTGCGATGATTGAACAATTTTACTCAGAAGTTGTGCGGTTAAACGATACAAGCCACGTGACGCAGATGTCTCATCTCGCACTTTCGTTGAAAAGTGATCTACATCCTGTACGTTGAAGTGGAAATTACATCATCTCTATTGATTCAGTTCAATTCTTTCGTGTTTTCTTTTGCATCACGTGTCAAAACCGGTTCGCTTTTGCTGAAAAACTAGCGAAATTTTTCAGTCGTAATCATACGTGATAGCACGGACGGAAAATACTCAAGTTTGCGGTTCAGATGAGTCTTCAAAATTTCAGAGGAACGCATATTATTCTTCTCTATTAGAATTTGTATACAGTGCTCAATTTCCTTACACAGCAATCAGTGCGATGTCTAAAAGAAAGCAACCGTGTTTTCGAACGCCTGCAGCTTGCTTTGGAATTTTGTCGGAAAAGTCAGCGTCATCTCATGCCACGAACATCATTGAACGTAACTTTCTCCAAGTGTTCGTATGCGGTGTAAATATTCTCCTCCCCATACGTTGTGGTCCATCATTGCCAATCTAGAGTCCATCTTGAGTTGGTTTTCAAATATTGGTCTAAAAGTGGAGTTGTATTTTTTCAACGAAAGTTTGTTTACCAATGTTCCATGATAGAGGAGATTGGTTTCTTGATTAGATGCGGGTAAAGATCAAGTAACTTCAGACTTTACAGCCTCAGAGATAGCGGCAGACATTCATCTTATATAAATGTCAGCACTCTAAGTGACGAAGCCTAGGCAAATTGTAAGTTGTAATTCTAGTTAAAGACTTGATTGGAATTGACTTGAGAAGAATAAAAAAATTAATTTCAAAAGAAGTTTTGCTGAGGCGAAATTAAAAAGTCACACTATTTCTGTTTTATTCTAAACCAATGGTGATAATCTTTAGAAATTTATTGTGGCAGCCACTCTACCGACATTCATGACTCAATTCCTTTTGGGCAAGCTTTGTTTTAAAGTCAATTTTTAACGTCAATGCATGTTTATGACTTGCCTTAAGAATTGATAGCAGAACGTACAAGGTCGTTTTTGCTTCTGTGTCTTTTTCATCTCCCATCTCATCTCAGCATATTTTTACAGAGTTTGTTAACTAACTTATTTCGACGATTTTCTGTAAGAAGCAACTGAAAAACTGATAACAATATGCAAATCGTATCAGCGAAGTTATATTCTTTCATAGTAAAAAAATGTCGTTCGATAGTGTTATCGAAGAGATTATGGGTTATGTCATTTTATCTTTCCATAAACGCAACCCAGTAACTGACGTGTTCAGTTTCTGTAATTTGGTAGTGAATCTTTGGCTGGCCTTTCAGCAATAAATTTAACCGTACAAAAAACTAAAATTGTGTAGCGTGCTATAAGAATTGTATACCACGCTGCAAATTAAAGTTCAAATAAATACATTCATCCGAAAAACGCAGTTCGTACAATCACAATTAAATCTGTACTATTGCTCGTGAGTTCAGACGAACGGATGCACGTTTTATGCGAAAGCGAAGGGGCGCCAGTAACTCGAGCAGCAGGTCTTGATACTTCCACACATTTTACAAGAACTCACGTATTCTTTGTAAGCGAGTTGAATCTAAGTTCATTAACCTTGACGTCCAAATAAACTTTGATGTGAATTTACGCATCTATCACCAAGGGATTGTTTAAACAGAAGCTTTATCGTATAGTTTCTTCTACTGCCAACAAAAAAAGGTGCTCCATCAAAAATCTCTATCTTAGAAGCCGTCTTTAGTCCAACTAACTTTCATATGCTATACTCGTTTGTTATCTTCTGACGTTTACAGACACGCTTATTTTTTATCTGACTGCGCTCGAGATGACAGAGAGAGCAGAAGCTTGTATTTGAGATAATGCAGTGCGCATGACAGCAGCAATGACGCGTCTGACCTTGAAGTCTCATTGTCAACTAAAGTAAAAACACTTAATTCATTCGTTGCTATTTAAAGGGAAATAAACGGACCACCTGCAGTACATTACGCAGTTGATGAAAAAATTAGTCGTTTGCGAGAAGTAGTCTACAGTATTGCAATGGCATATATTTCCTATCAATATTTTAAGTGAGAGATAAAATTGCCACGGAAATGTCTATAGTGATTATTAGAATTTTTTTAATGTCAAAATAAAAAAAATCATTAGGATGGCGAGGGTGGATCAATAATGAGAATTAATCACCGACGCTTTACACTATATCTCACATGCAAGTAATGATATTTGTTTTAGAACATGAAGAAATGGATGCACATTTTGAGGAAGATGCTGCCTCACCTTGATAAATTCAAGTCTCCCACATCGAAATACGCAAAAAACATCACGCTGCCGTTACAAAAAAATGCTGCTCTTAGCAAGATTCGGATACACTCTTAATGCGTAAAGTTAACATTTCGCATTTTTTGTTATCTATTAAATAAAAAGTACCAGTAGTTGTGATTTTCTTTGCAGCACTTTACGCATCCGCTGACACTAATACGTTATAGTTTCATCAAAAAGTCCTAAAGGGTCATAGCAAATTCCATGGTCTTGGATAAATATTACGGTAAGTTTCCAATTAGCAGAAAATGAAAATAACGAACTTATATTAATTGTAGTGAATTAAAATTTTATATCTGTCGACTTTTATCTTGTAATAAAGCTTCACAGCAGCGAAATACAAAATTAGGAGGCAAAGAAGCTGTGGGGTGACCATGAGAGGCTGAGCTCGCAATGTTTCATGCTCTCATTACGCAGACTAGTGTAATAAAAATGAAAGAGCAAGATAAGCTACTTTAAACATTTACTCATCTTTAAGGCATGTATTCGACTAGTGTGTGTTGGTAAAGCCGTCGGTTATCTGGAAACTACTCCTGCACAATCTTCTCAGAGAACTAGCACCTCGCCCAATATGTTTATTCGAAACACTGTTGTCCAAAAATATAATGCATTCGTTTATGAGTGAGGACTATATATGTTGAAATGACAAAAACCTATCTGTTAATATTAGGCCTATCCCCTATGTTCAGCAAAATTATGATCAAAGGTCATTTTGAAACAGCAAGGACTGTTTACATGTACTGTACATCGGTAAAACATTGATTTTCACCGTAGTAATGGAAATTCATTTCAAACAACATAACTCACCCAAATTTTTCTTTCAAGAAGTAAAAACTGTGGCTTTTTTGTCATGACTCTTCAGTCAAGACGATCAAGACGTCTCAAGACGATCGGACGTCAGTGACGGAAAATGTTCAAAGTTTTCCTTCTAAATACGTAAAAAATGAAGTGAAATAAAACTACCAAATGTAAAATGTATATGTAAATAAAACTACCAAATATAAATACAACTGCCTGTGCTCCCTGTAATATTTGAAGTAGAATACAAAATATAACACTAAGAACTAATGGAAACAGGTGGAAACGGCTGTGTAGAAAATTCAAGATAGCCGTGAGTGAAAGTAAAATCATAGTTGTGTGCGTGCTACCGGTTCATTTTTTATGTTTTGGCATTCTGCAACTGGTTCACATTTGTTTTCAAACCGATATGCTTTCTATGCCTTTAGTTGTTCTCCAGTATTTTTAGCAAATGAGCAATATGAATTATAGAACCAAAACCCGAATAATATTGTCGCGTAAAAGAAAAATCAAGAATTAATCAGAATATGACCCATCAGCATTGTTGCCATAAATACTCATATATTTTATGGGCTTTTGTGAAGGTGTTCATAACGATATTCGAAATTGTAAGTCATGAAATTGATAGTTGTTACATAATTTCATAGTGAATAGAAATCATCAAAGTGTTCTAAAGGATCTCGAACACGCAGTGAAAAATATCATCATATTGTATTGAAAGCAAGCCTCGCCTCAAACTTGATATCCCACTTTGTCGCTCTCATCTCAGAATCGCAAAAATGCCTAATGCAGTAACAGAAAATGACGAAAATCACGCGTGTCTTAACTGCTAATTAGTGAACACCTTTTTATTCCAGCACGTTCAACTCAGTTAGAGTGTGTCATCAAGATTGTTGCTCTGGCAAATATTTGTTTAACTCTTTTCTTGCGCATCCATGATTTGTTTAACTACTCACTGCTCATAGGCAGATCCAACGTTGGTACTTTTGATTGATGAATTATTGACACATTACGTCTCATGCGCTCGACTTGCAAAGTTTTTCTGGGTTGTTGATGATATATTCGGACATTATTTCATTCACTCTTGAAGATGTTTATTCATGTAATCTGTGCAATCAAGAAAAAGTAATACTTTTATCTTTTTTGCAATCTCACATTCCCTAAGATAAGGTATTCTGGAGAAACACAATCCATACACAGACAAACGAATAGCGAACTGAGCAATGCTATAACTCACCTCCTACATTCCAGGACTTGATTCAATTTCAACGTAGAGGAAAATTAAAAGCGAAAAACTGCAAGCCAAAAAACTTTTAATGAAAATGCACTACATACTTTTAAATTAATAATAATTAAAATTAGACCAATTTACAGTTAACATTCGAAGATTTCCATAGACATCCGAGCTTGAACATGTTCATTTAAACAAATATTTTCGAAAATGATTGCAATGACAAAGAGGAAACAGATTTTCTTTGTGACGGGATTTGTAATTACATGCGTGAAGGCATGCAGAAGTGAATATTTCTAGAATTTCTTTTTTTCAGACTATTTTAACCTAAAAAGAAAATACTGCTTGTGGAAAACAAAACGATTCAATGTAGTATTGGATCCAATTATATTCTCTTATACTGCTATCCAAATGACGCATTAAAACGCACATTTAAACTTTTTTGCTAACATTCACAAGTAACCGGGCCATACTCTGCATCAACAGCCCGTCCTCATGAATGGGTACTTGTTCAATTTCCTTTAGCTCCTCATAAATAATAACATGCAGCCCACATTCGAATCGTGTTCTCATGTCATAGTGGAAGAATACAAAAATTCGATCATATTCGAAGTATGAAAGGCATGGGTCGAGAGAAATTCAATTGAAAAAAAAACATCAAAAAGTAACTGTAACTTATTTCAAGCGTTGAACGACTACGATGACGAATCACGTGTAGCTTTTATTTTGAATCGAAATATCCTACTCGAATGAAAGTAGATCCACACGAGGCTTCGCTATGCATAAAAACACTACAAACTGTATCAGTAACAACTACTCTATTAGCGATAGACGCGCAAATGAAATCTAAACAGTCAACAATATAATGTCCTCAAAACGCTCAAAGAATCCGTCAGAGAGATACTGAAGTCAGCAAAGTTGGTCCGGACGAGAAGAAGAGATCATCGGCGCTGCGGGAGCGCTGAGGGGTCCGTGAAGCGAGGCGGGGCGGAGATTTTCGTTTAACTTATGTCTGTTTGGGGGCCAATGCAGCGCGTGGAGCATCGTGGGTGTGGCCTTCTTCATCGTGAGTGTGGTCACTGTGATCGTGGACGTGACCAGGATCGTCATGTCCAGGATGATCGTGGTTATGACCTTCATCGTCATGTGCTTGCCTAGTCACACGCTCTTTAGGGAATGAAGTACGTGGCGCATCGTGGGTGTGGCCTTCTTCATCGTGAGTGTGGTCACTGTGATCGTGGACGTGACCAGGATCGTCATGTCCGGGATGATCGTGGTTATGACCTTCATCGTCATGTGCTTGCCTAGTCACACGCTCTTTAGGGAATGAAGTACGTGGCGCATCGTGGGTGTGGCCTTCTTCATCGTGAGTGTGATCACTGTGATCGTGGACGTGATCAGGATCGTCATGTCCGGGATGATCGTGGTTATGACCTTCATCGTCATGTGCTTGCCTAGTCACACGCTCTTTAGGGAATGAAGTACGTGGCGCATCGTGGGTGTGGCCTTCTGCATCGTGAGTGTGGTCACTGTGATCGTGGACGTGATCTGGATCGTCATGTCCAGGATGATCGTGGTTATGACCTTCATCGTCTTGTACTTGCCTAGTCACACGCTCTTTAGGGAATGAAGTACGTGGCGCATCGTGGGTGTGGCCTTCTTCATCGTGCGTGTGGTCACTGTGATCGTGGACGTGATCAGGATCGTCATGTCCGGGATGATCGTGGTTATGACCTTCATCGTCATGTACTTGCCTAGTCACACGCTCTTTCGGGAAAGAGGTACGTGGCGCATCGTGGGTGTGGCCTTCCTCATCGTGAGTGTGGTCACTGTGATCGTGGACGTGACCAGGATCGTCATGTCCGGGATGGTCGTGGTCATGACCTGGATCGTCATGAGGATGGCTGTCTTCCTGAGGGCTAGGAACAGGTACTCCGACGATGCCTGCAGAAAAGACCGTCAGCAGCAGAGCGACAGCGAGCAAAACCTGGGAGAAGTAAAAGAAGTAAAATTATAGTCACGACTGTGTAGTCTGTTCAAAACATAACGCTCTGTTTTGAGCCAACTGTGCATCAACGTCAAAATTGCTCTCCCTAAAGTGTGCTTCGTTTTGCTCTAAACAGTACCGCATTCATACATTGTTAGCTCTGATCGAAATGTCAGCACTTCATATCTTTTGAGGCCAAAGAAATTGTGATGAGTCACCTTATAACGCTTTACATATAAAAAACAGGAGGTATCATGTTCGAATGAAGCAGTAGGCGACGTCCTAACTGACTTGAACCGAGCGTTAACATTCTGGGGCCTGCACCAACATCACATTCCGTAGCTCCCAACGACTCCGAGACAAGGAACCACATCTCATCTAAGATGCCAAACGTCGACATTGAGAGAGGTTCTTTTGTAATAATCTTCTTATGTCATTATTTAATTAAATATCGTAAGAAAATTATATCAGACGTCATTAAAACAAAAAAAAACATCGGCATCTACGGATGCTTTATTTCCAATTGAAGCATGATACATATCACCTTTTACATTGGTTTTTCAAATGCCTTATAACTATCACCAGGACGCCATGACGCTTTCCCCCGGTCGAAGACCGGTACCCATTTCAGACACCTGGGTAGAGTGGGGTATTGTGCTTAGAATTTTTCTCCTATACCCAACAGAGAAAATCGCCAACAGCGCCGAGACTCGAACCCGGGTCTCCCCGCACGGAGTCAGGTCCGCTACACACACGGCTATGACGAACAATTCAATTGAATAGGAATCAATGTTTCTATTACAAATAGGACTTCAATAATATTAATAATTGTCAAACGACGTTGTTTGCTCGTGGAACTCGATCATAACCGTCATAATACGGTCTCGTAACTTGAAGGCGCCACTCTAATCTGGGAAACGCGTTACGCTGGCAGTCCCTGGCACTCGAGTGAGGACTGGGATTATAGTTGGTCGTTTGTGCCCCGCCTGCCCTCACGGCTTGGCTTGGCTATGGAACTATCTTTCTCGATTAAGTCATGTTGCTATTTAAACTCTGAGTGACGCGCTACCAACTTATAAGCACTCAAAGTTCCCATTCAAATCACCAACCTAGAACCCAGAAGCAAGTTAAGTATTCTTTGATATATGTTTTCACATGAGCCCCATTGATGCCTTCCAATTTCACGCGAAGGATTATCGTTGACGAGTAGGGTTGTCTTAGATTCAATTCGTATTGTGTTTGATGCGTAAAATGATCTTAGATGCATTAGTTTCATTTTGATGTACTAGGCATGTCTTTCATTTTAGGCAATAAATCATGAATATGATTTAGATTTTCTTACTTTTCCTTTAAGGATGGAGCTGTAGCTGTCGCTGATGTTGTTGAAGTTGATAAAGATAGAAACGCTACCTTAGGGTATTAATCACACTAGCTTGCATTGCAGCGCTACCTAATATCATGAAACTTTGAAGTATTAAAAATTCGAGGATTCACATGTGATAATTAAACATTAACTACCGATGAATAATACGAGTTATGTTTGATTAACAAAATAATCGAGTGAAATGAATAAGGTCACTATGACAAAGATTAAAATATGACGGTGAAATCAAAATGGAAGAAATAACTTGAAATAGAGCGTCATAACATCTGGTGCGCAGTGGTGAGATTAATAACTACATATGTACTATCTGAAACACATAGCAATGTTGTGCAGAGGCGGTGGTTTTCCGATTTTAAGTAGACAAAATGAAGTACAAAACAATAGTGCATAAGTGGTGGAATCGTAATAGGAACACATATCACGTCACCCACTGTATTTTTAGCACCCTGTATATATTGCGTCATTTTACTTCACAGTTCTTCGGTTTCGTTAAAACAGTACAAGGCCACATTCTAGAAGTATTTATCAAGTAATGATGACCTGTTTCGGGTTCTAATAGAATTCTAAATTTTTATCTACAGTGGCGAATTCGAGATCAGGTGAAAGGACTTGTCAGCTTTTGAAAAAGGACACGTCATTGTGTTTCATCGAAGTGGGAAATTAATTTAGGACATTTGTACAGTAACCGGTGTATATATCAGCACGGAACAGAAAACAATAGCCTGCTGGAAACAAGATAGCGTATCCGGTTTATCTCGTGGAAGGCTTCACATTCTGGATGACAAAGACGAATATTCTTTGAAGAAATTGAGGAGGAAAAATTGCGTTCAAAAACGCAAATGCTAACTTTGCGGGTTTTGCGGTGGTCCACAAATAATTTCTCAAATGACTCTGCGTCGAGAGGTGAAGGAAAGGAATTTAGGTAAATGTAAATTCACGAGGAAGCCTTTAGTGTCAGCAGCAAACCGGAAAATCGTTTGCTATTTGTTCGCGCACTCCTAGATTGGACTTTAGAGGATTGGCTGTATGTATTGTGGTCCGCTGAGTTCAGATTCATCCTTTTTTAGAACGTTGAACGCGTTGGGACATGGCTACAACCACAGGAAGTTATGAATCCATCTTGCATTGTCCTATCTGTTCATGCATCTGGAGGCAGTGTAGTGTTTTGGGGTTGTGTTTGCTGAGATAGGCATGGAACTGCCACTCTTTGCAAAAGCAACATGAATTCATAGGACTATTTGCAAGTACTTTCTGACAAGTGTCATCCTTCCTTGGAGTTTCATCTTCCTGATGGCAACAGGATCTATGAGGACGACTGCGCTCGCATCCAAGGGCTATTTTTGTTCAATATTTGGTTCATTGCAAATGAGGGAACATTTGAGCACATAGACTGGCCACGACTATCTCCTGATTTGTACCCCATTGGAAATTTATTGGAAGAGCTTGAGAGGACGCTGCATGACTCATCCCTCTACTTTCAACATTCACTGCTCTAAGGAACAAGTTACTTAAATGATGGTAAAAAATGGAGCTGCAGGGGATCCAAAATCTTACAAATCAATACCAGGTACGAGTAGAATGAGAGCTGTAATTTGTGCTGATGGCTGTCCTATATCTTACTAACAAAATTCTGAGCCACCCACTCTATTTGGTCACTTCGTGTATATCTTCTGTGATATGTACAGCATGATCAGAACTTTGCCATACTCTAGTGAATTGATGGTAATGGATACGTAACACCACAATTAATATTGAATGAAGCTTTGAATTAATTAGAAATTGCACACGATTTGGACAAATCAAAACGAAAAGACAAAACAACATTAGAGAGACAAATAACATAAGTAGGACAGAAACATGGCTCTACGTGAATTCAAATTTCCCTAAGATATCTTTTGAATGTTCAATCCGGCTGCTTGTATTTATTTTACACATAAGAGTTTCCAGAATCATTAATGCACTACATGAGCCCAATGTATACGAGCTTTTTTTATAGCTGTCGAACTTCTTTTACTTCATGAGAGACCAAAGAAAATTATTAAATGTACTTTTTTTTCGGAGATAGCTGAGCAAATGAAGCCATATCGTTGCTTCATGAACAGAGTCGCTAACCGTTATTCGGTCCCTATGAAGGAACCCAACCCAAATCATCTATCACCATTAAAAACCTGCGCTGGCTCAGCGAAACACTCCGACTGTCGCCCTGTAACTGCAGGTGATCCCATAAAATGCACTCGCTCTTTGACTGCCCAATAGTCACAAATCTAATGTTGATGTAGGGGTTTATTGACATAATAAAAGTCTAATGAGTTAAATAGATAGAAAAGAAGGTAAAATTTAAGAAATTTAAATGCTATTCAATAAAATTTAGTTGCCCCCTGAAAAAAACACAAATACACAAATAATCGTCAGCCAAATGGTAGGCATTTTGGGGCACCCTGAGTATGGATCATGGTTCGTCCGACTCGGATACGCAGTTCCAATGTCCCATATACTTAACAGTCCTCACAATTCTTTGCGGATTGCTGCCTTTCTGTTTGGTTTTATTAACAGATCAATGGTTTTTCTCAGTCATAGCTTACTTTTTAAGACGTCAATGACCATTTATTTCTTGATGGTACGAGCAAATTTTTACGACTGCGTTAAATATAACGAACTACTCATCACTGCACTTTCACGTCATCTTTCCCTGTGACTACTTTGTCTCACTGAAATTTCATCAAAGGAAACTAGAAAGAAATATTCACTATTATAAACATGTTTCTCCATCGTACATCACATTTTCTGTCCCGGTGGTAGGTGGAAGGCGGAGAGTGAAAGCTTTGGGACGAAAGTAGAGTGAGTTTCCAGAGTTCTCTGATTTTGTGCGATACGACGGTGACATGAACACCTGTGACTTGTTTACCTGGCCACCCCTTCCCTTTACTCTGAAACCGTCTCCTTTCCTCACACCGCACAGGGGTCAGATATTCAACCAATTTACGTAGTTGTGGCGGTGCATCTGGTAGCGTTAGTTCTTCTAAATGAACTTGTAGCACTTATTGCTGTCAATTCCACTTAGAAGAACTTACGTTGCCTGCTGTACCGCTACAACACTATATTAGTGGGAAGTCAGCCCGTCTGCTGGACACAGGCTGCAGCATGCGCTGTGTTACGATCCAAGAACCGACGCCATACCGGTCTAGCACTTCGCTGTACTGTTATCACTATGCTAAACATGAGTGTATGCTTACAGTGATTCCTTGATGATTCTAAAATGAAAAATTTGTTGAACGCATCAATTACTTTAGAGAGAATTAAAAATACTATGATTCGAGCTCAACCTACGTTATATTACTTCTTTGAGTCAATACACAATCAACGTTCGGCCAGCGAGAATAAAAAAAACTGGATCGAATGTATTTGAGTGTCGTATGTCCCTCAATCGCCTGACACTTTTATCCAAGTGGCTATACTAAAAGCAGCGTTATTAAGGAGCACCGATATCAAAGTGTAACGGACATCAGAATGAATGAGGAACAGCTACCCGGGAGTGAACCAGAGTACGCGTTAGGTTACATGTTCGCTAATAAAAGAATTATGTATGAGCTGTCCAGAGATGCGTACCTTAAAATTTACCTGTATGGTGATGAGTTAAGCTGGAAAAGCAACTTTACTTATATCATCGTTTCTTCTCAGAACTTTACTTTCACTTTGGAATGATCATGCACTTCGTAGGTCACATCATGTTAAGCGTATTGTCGTCTCCATGCACATTGTACACCTAGGCTTGAAAGCACGAAAGTTTAGTTATAACTGAAGTTATTCATACGCAATTTAATAGAGCTCCTCAACCACCCAGCTTTCCCTGACAGATTATCAGGCGGTTGAAAGAATTTAGATTGAAAAATGAAGTGGATGATCGTTTGCTCGTGGAAGTATGCAACATAATAACAAATAAGGTATACAGAAGAGTGCATGTGCTCTTGAGTTTAATTTCAATTCAAGGAATACAAAAAAGCCAGCCACATGCTTATCAAAAGTATTTAAAATAAATGTCGACCACTGAACCAAGTAATAACGTGAAGTCAATTTAAATTCCCAATTGGAGACTTTTTACAAAATCATTTAGCTGCTGATCACGTACAGAACAAACTCTAAGCAGATCTGTCAGGCCGGGGGCAGGAACTTTGCCACAAGCTTTCACTATTAAAACTTACCTTCATTGCCGGCATCTTGAAGACCTACGCAGCAGATGCAAGACAGCGATTTCAAATTTTCGAGTTTTTTTCGCACTTTCTGACAAGACTGGAAACTGAAACGCCTTCTCAAGTCACTCAGGGCAAATTGATGTTATTATTGAGTGAAATTCGAGCTCCGTAGCTGTGTGCAGGCAATGGAACCTTCGTCAGCTGAGGTGGAGAGACGGTCTGGATGCAGCCCGGACCACCGAGCTTTATAAGCCTTACGGCCCTCTCCCCCTCTTCTCATCTCGACTTTAAGTTCTGGCTTCTCGCTTCAGTAAATCCTGAAGTGTGGCCATGATGTCATCGGGTCCGGTTCCAAATTAAGGAACGGAATGGGAAATTCATTGTTCAAACCAGCGACACAACACCTCCTGAAAATTTTCCTGGTAAAAAAAGCATTTAAATACGGAAATGTTCTTGGAATTTAGGGTAAAAGCAGGGGATTGTTCTTAGACAAATAGAGTGGAACATTTTAATTGTCATGGGTTTATGGCAAAAGACGGCGAAAGATGGATTGTAAGCGTAAATTTTTTTGTAACTGGACTCATATTTACACCAGAGAAATGTTTCAAATTTACCCACCCCTTTCCTTGGTTGCTATGCTGAAGGTCAAAAAATGAAACCGACAACAAACACTCCATTGTTGTCAGTGGAGACCAGAAAATTTACCGTGAAGGGCAAAATTTATGAAGGATATATTTGTACCGTACATCAATGTTTTTAAAATCTTGAGTCATGCTAACGTTTCGCTACGCATGTTCGTTGTCATGATTTGACAGAGCCCGTAAATTGATGCAAAATTCATGAAGTGACGTCACAGCCACACGGCAACATTACTAACTCATTCACCGTTAACTCATGTTAACTCCGGCTTTTATTAACTAATTGGAATTTTATTGACTCACGTTGGACCTCAAATGCAGCATTCACATTCGAGTTAGAAATTTGATACTTGGATCTCAAATACGGCATTCACATTTGCGTTAGAAATTTGATACTAATGTTCATATTTTCAGTGGTCATTTGATCCAGTTTGCATATTGTGTTTTTCACAATTAGCCTTGGCACGAAATTTTCAGACAGAACATCGAGCAGCAGCCACGCTAGGCACATTTTTGGCCGCCACAAACAGGTTAATGCACGCCGGCGAGAGCAGTAATTATTCTTTGTTCCTTTTTTCATGCATATTCATGCTAAAAAAAAGACTCGCAAGGTGATGGAGTTAGTCCTTAAAGGTCATTTTTTTCAAATTTCACCGTCTGGCAACTAGTATGGGCAACATTTTTTTCTGTCGTCTCTTGAGTTTCTTTGTGTAGCGCAACTGTTTTAAAGCCCAACGGCTGTGCCTGTTTTAAAGCCCAACGGCTGTGCGTACTCGGATGCCTTCCTTGTCTTCCAGTGCTGCCGGGAGTAAATTTGTTCAACAGTAATCTTTTCCGTTCATAAATCGTGCTCCACAGGTCCTTGGGTTCACGGTCAAGCAAACGCGTCAAATTTGTGTGTTGGGTCAATAAAGCAAGCGCCGTTAGAAATTTGCAGCAATATCGAGGCATTATTCAATGAAACATATCGAGGGCAAACAACTGTAAATTCTCGATAAAACTTCCGCAATGAGCAAACCTTGTTAGCCATGTATTACCAAGATCTAAGATAAAAAATTAGGAATAAGAGTTTATTTTTTTGCGCCTTTACACTAGGTGACGAGCGAGAATGCGTGCAATCTTCTTGAAAACTTCGCGCTAGTGATAAGTAAATCTGACATTTGCACGTTATAGCCGCACAAAATGACTGGAAGTAAATTGGCTCAAATATGTAGTTTCCGCCGAACTTCATCGCTAATGACTTTTAAACGAACCAAAATAACCTTAGTTACAACTCATAGAGATGCTGCACAAGTCTTCTCTCGCTCAAACATCCTGGGTTTTGATTTTCGAGCAATTAACGTCGAGGTGTCGTTAAGACTAGCAGTATACATTTCCCCAAGTAGACTTGGCTACACAATGCGACGTCACCGCGTCATGCAATCAAGTGTGCTAGAATAACTTGCGCTGCCAGCTTTGCCGCTACAACGATGTGAATAATATTGTTGGAAAATTCGGCCGTTGGTCAACTTGTCGCAGCCCATACACCTGACATCCGCGCCGAGGTGAAAACAAGGAAAAATTGTGATTAAATTGGGAAATCCTGCAGCGGAAAAATTTCTCTTAGAATTCCTAGTTATCGTTGATTTTAAAAGACGTAATTTTTAAGCACACATACTGAATATGTGTCCCAGTCACCCGCTGAATGGTCGCTATCAACTGACTTCGCTCGAAACCAGTTGAAAGATAAAGGCGCGTTACACAATATCACCGGGCACCCAAACATGAGCAAATGTTTTGAGAGGGACAAAAAATATATATATTTCAAAGTCAACTGAAGACAGTGAAGAAAGAGAATTAGATAGAACGTCGGCTTTAAAGGATTCTGGAAAGGAATAGCTGAGAATGGAAATAGGCTGAATGAAGGATTTTTTGTAATTAGAGCTTTTTGTACAATTAGAGAGGGATCACTTATAAAGTGTGGAGGTAGAAAAGCGTCACTCTATCACTCTGACGAGATTAAAGATGTGCAGTGGAAAATGGAAGTTTTGCGCTTCTCACTGGAAATCATTGCAAAGATGATAACTAACACTCACTCTTCAATGCTGTATTAAAAAAGCGTTACATGGATTCTGTCCAACAAATGGTACGTCATCCTAGAGTTTTATGATGAGCATTTACAGAGCCAGTAAATTACTTAACTCTAATGCCATACCTCATCCACTGGGTCCACGAGGAAACCAATAATTATTTTTAGCACTATAAGTTCATTGGTAAAAATTTCAAAAGGCTTCGGCGGCTAAGAAGCCTGAAGGTTGCAATTATGACAATCTGTTGAACTAAATTTCAGTGGTTATAACCAATGAAAAATCGCAACAAATTTATACATTTTTTAAAAACCCATAACCCTGCCTGTTGGGGAGAATACTTTGAAATTTTTTGTATAAAGTCGTAAACGATTATTATTTCAGGAAATTATGAGTTTCTCATTATTTACGGCTGCTCGTACGCGAATAAATGGCAATTGAACTCGTAGAATGCAAGAAGTAAGGGAAGAAAATGCGCCTAGGCAGAGCGATATGTGCTGTGTTTGAGAGAAAGAGAGAACGTTTGCGCCGCGGAAATTTATTGAAGGCTGAAGTGTTAGAGAGAAAAAATGAATGGGTAAATTTTAGGGGAGCTAGGCAGGCTGGAGCTCCTGCACGGTGTGCAGGATGCTTTTTAAGGTGGCAAGAAAATGATGTTAAGAGCAAAGTGAGCACGTAAATTAGACAGAAGCTGAAGGTCATTCAGCCATGCTTTGTGGTGGCAGACGATAAGAGAACCTTTCAAAAATGCCACTGAGCAAATAGCATTATTAAAAATACCAGGGAAATAATGGGAAAACGAAGAGAAAAGAGAACGAAGACTGGTCCAAAATAAGGGCTGATTGGTCAGGACGAAGTACCCTGTTCTTTGAATCAGAGCAGTTTTAGGGCAAGTCCAGAAAGATGTAATCAGTACAATACTTTTTTTAAACGAACATTCCGTGTTTCAGCATCTCCTGCAGAAACATGAGAACATATTAAAAAGTAAAATAGGGTATTTTTTCTTCTCATCAAATTTTGAAAAGGTTTTCGTATTAAAAAAACACCTCTATTCATGTATACTTACAACGAGGAAAAATGGTTCAATTGTTAAACCAGACTTCTGAAATAGAAGAGACTTCAAATATAATTTTTTACTTCTATGTAACACCTACGATCGATACTTTTTTACTTGTGTATCATCCTTGTGTTGTACTGTGCCTACGACACTTTTGAATACCATGTTTTGTACGGTAAAAACATTTCATCCACCTATAGAAAAACTGCAAATGTTCTAACAATTCAGTCCCGTTGTGTTCCCTAAGAGTTACGCTGCAAATGGGCAAAAAAAGTTTGCGCCTAAAGAGTTCGTCTCTGCCAAAAATACGGAAATTCAGCCAACGCTGACCATCAAATGTTACCTGACATTGGGTGCAAGGAAAAAACACAGACCCTAAGGCCCCTAGAGGCTCATGGCAGCCTTGAGCTGTTGATCATGGCATCTGCAGCTCAAGGTTGATTATACGGCTACGGAATAAACCGTTCGTGAACAAAAGGAAGCTATGAGAAGCATTTAATGTTGGTTCAAAATAATAAAATCAAATAATCCACTGTTTTGTTAACTTTGATTGAACAGTAGTATTTCAATGTCTCAGTTACAGAGTTACAAGCATCACTGCAAACTTCACAAGACACTTTATATTATATGTAATTTTGGAGGAATAAATGCTAAATATCTCGTGGGTTGGTTCTCTTGATCTTAATATTTTTACGCAAATTTTCTTTGTTCATGTCAAACGTCTCGTTTTGTCAATCATTATTTCCATCACGTATACCTTCAAATGATTTTCCTTTAATTCATCCCTAATTTTTCAATTAATTACAGATGGTAAAGTCCCATCAAATGACCCTATCTGCTAAGGAGGAAGAAAAACAGTTGGTAAATGGTAATTTCATCTTCTCGATATTCAGTAACCATTTGAATAATCTTTCGAATAAAATCATAATGTTTTCAGATCAACATAGTTAATACTTCAAATAGATTCGATGATAGTCAATATTTCAACCTATAATTCAATTAATTAATTTTAATTCGTCAGTAAGTTTAAAGAAGGGAAACACGTTGAATGTTGGCCAACCGTTAACTAGTATTATTAATGAAGACACACTTTGATTAAATGAGGGCAAAAAAAGCATGCAGTTAGGACACGAGAGGGCAAGTGCAAATATATTCGACTCTCAACGAAAATCCAGCGACGACGTTAAAATACCATAAGGTCTCGATTTCATGTTAAATTTGTACGTCGAAAGTAACGGTAATTTTTACAGATACAGAATCACTTCTTCTAGCGGGAGAACCATAAGCTCAGGATGCCGACTGAGTCCAAATTGCTCTAAGCCAAATATTGGCATCTCAAGAATCAAACAGAGGCTCTGTTGAGACAAAATTTCGTCTTAGAATGAGTATCATCTACCTCTACCATACCTTGACATAGAGCATTCGAGGGGAAATATAGTCGCTGGTGACCGATACTTTAAGAAAAAACAATGATGGAAAACAATGATGTTCTATCGTTATTCTGATCAATTCACATCGTGATCAATGCTATATTGCATCTATATTTACATAGATGTTTCGTTAAAAATATTGTCGTCGTCTCGCGTCCTATTAAAGCATAGTTTTGTACAATTAACAGTGGATTACATGTACTTGTATCGTCCACTTCAGATGGAACGCTGTCTTTCTCGCTGGAACGTTCTTCATTCTGAGAGGTGCTGATCGTAGTTTGTTTTCCCAACCGGAGTGGGTGGACCAGCTAGCCGTTTCTTAGACACTAACTTAGACACTGCAAAAGACACTCTAAATTATCATTTTGAGCCCTCTCTAATATCTCACCTATAGCATCTAAAAAGCTAAATTTAGTCTCAAATTAAAGCTAACACTTTTTTCTAGCCTCTTGAAGCACTCACTAATTTTTTTCTATCTGGAAGGAATAGCAGAGAAGCTCCCATACAAGTACATGTTATCCACTGTTAATTGTACAAAACTATGCTTCAATAGGACGCGAGACGACGACAATATTTTTAGCGAAATATCTGTATAAGTATAGATGGAATATAGAATTGATCACGATGTAAATTTATCAGAATAACGGCATAAATAGGATCTTACCGTTTTGCATCATTGTTTTTTCTTGAAGTATCGGTCTCTTCTTCTAAAAATGTCTCATTTTGAGCCCTCTATAATATCACACGTTGTTTTGTGAGAAACTTGTAGAGCTTTAAACAGCTAGAAGAAACTATTAACTTTAATTTGAGAGTAAATTTAGCTTTTTAGATGCAATAGGTGAGAAATTAGAGAGGGCTCAATACGATACATTTTGAGCTCCTGAGCTCCGCGGATGTGAGCTCCACTTTCACCTCTCGATCCCAGACAGGAAAAAATTCTTGAGTGCTTCAAAAAGCTACAGAAAGTGTTGGCAATAATCTGAGACTAAATTTAGCTTTTTAGATGCAATAGGCGAGAAATTAGAGAGGGCTCAAAATTCTAATTAAGAGTATCTATTGCAGTGTTTAATTAGTGTCTCAGAAGCGGCTAGCTGGTAGTGGGTGGAATGTCGTTGGACGAATTTTGCCTCTGTGTCGGTTCGGCGGTGTTTCGACTTCTTTATGTGATTTTAGCTATGGGTTTTTCGTTGACATTCTGTTTCCTCGCTCGGCAACGCTTTTCGTGAGCAGGTGCTAAATTCGCCCATTATCCGTGAAAAACTTATAACATATGTTCTTCCACCGAAAAGTTGTGGCACAGTCTCTAGAGACATATTTACTCATTTGCAACCAATCCATTCCTATCTTCAGTGAAAGCCGAAAGTATTTAAATTTCTAAAGAACTGTAGAGTGTTGTTCATATTTACCATTGAAAGATTCATGTGTCATGGAGCACTGGCCGGAATTTGTTCACAGTTGCACTTAACGTGCAATAAAGAACTCAGTTTAATCTCCATAAGGCAGAGTTCAATTTATTGGACAGAGCGTGAAGAATGACAATGTAAGTCTCCTTCTCTGATTACAGCGTGAACTATTCTTTATCAACAAAAACATCAAAAAACTATGACAGGTGCAATTTCCTACGGCAATATCAGAGCATGTCAGCAACAAAGTGTGAGGTGGTATAATAAAGCCTCAAGTAGTCTCACGCTCAGCACGCATGTCACGCAGGCATAACTGATAGAATGTGCTAATATGTTCGGACGTTTCCGCTGCAGGCGCATGATTGCGTATATTGAAGATATTTTGTTGTAAAAGACTCTGCTATTCTGAATTTCTCTCATCAACACACTTTCAGCCACATTTCACGTTCATTTTAGCCCCGAGACGTTACAATTTTAGATAAAATCAATTCTAAGCTGACGAACATTGACAATGAACTGCTGTTTAACTATTAATGATAGAAATATTTAAAAAAATTGCAATTTGAAAATTGTCATTTTTTAAAATGAGAACTTCTTGTCTGTGCGAAAAAATATCCATCAATTAACGAAAACAAACTACGTACTTTTCTACTCAATTGTAAATTAATACTTGAAAACTCAGAATAAACACTTCCATCATTGCAAACTCCCGTATGGATAAACATAGCGGTGCAACACAGATGTACTGCTCAGCATGCAATCGTGCTGACAGCAACGAGCGTGAATCCTGCGAGGCTGCTGCGTTGCCACCTGCGAATGTCAGAACACTTTTGTCGTGTTCGCAGTGTTCTCATGACTGAACATTTATTGCGTTCGTAGTTTTTTATCGCTGAATATTAGTTGTGTAAGCCTTGTTCTGATCTCTGAACTTTGATCGTGTTACAGTTTTCAGATCTCTGAACATAAGTCGGATAAAAGTGAATTGATCTCCAAACATTGTCGTGCTATAAAGCAGTGCTTTGATATCCGAACATTGATCAAGGTAATTTTTTGATCCCAGATTATCAATCATTGAGTGTTTCCCTGATCGAGTGATGCGGTAATTTTCCTCCGGTAAAAATGTTGCACACAAATCGTAACAGCCGTACAATTTACAGCTCACAACCCTTATTTCTCGGGCCTTGTTGCTTGTTTCAGGCGTTATTATCGTACAGCTTACGCTGTCATAGCGGGTCAGCTGGCAGCTTAAATTCTCTTGCGTAAATTCGGCTTCGTGTAATTCGCATAATTTCATTAGAGAAGAGACTAAATTTTACGTAGCGAATGCAAAATTATTTGGAATTGTTTGAAAATTAGGCCTCTGAAGTCCAGGAACGTCCGACTAAAGTCCCAACAAATAATGCGACAACAAAGGAAATTTGTGGCGATAAATGACCATGAAAATGATGCTGCGGCATTTTTCTAGTCGGAGTCTAACTATTATAATTTCTATGTGGCGCTATAGCCTGCAAGGACATTGCAGAACTTTAAATTTAGGTTTAATATTTTTCACAGGATTTGCGCAGTGGGAATTTATCCTTTAATTTTCGCTTTGTCACAGAGAAGATGTTTGAAAACAAAACAGAATAAGCTAGCATAACCGAAACACACATCACCAGAAAAATTTTCGAGCTTGTATTTGAGTGTCACAATAACAATGAAGTACTTGAAGCACTTGATACAACTCAAATCAATTTCTTGGATTGGTGGTACGATAAAATCACACTGAAAATATTCACAGCTATCTACCCTGTGTGTAAGGAATGACTGAAGATGAATTAAAGCATTAGCAGAATAGTTGAAGAACTCCAACCACGCTCTCAAGTGCCCATCTTCCTCTCAGTCATTCATTTCGGCCAGCTTTGCATCAGAGAAGTTGCTTCTCTTTTCGTACGAGATCATATAGCTCTACCCGGTTCTCCTCCGCATTATCATAAGGCCGGATCCTTTTCTCAATCCCATATTTCTCAACCGATACTCCAGGGTGCATGAAACGGTGTAAATCCAAAATCAGTTAAGTTAAAGATTTAATGATGACTTAGTCATCGCCTGTTTAGCCCGCAGCTCGCACTTTTGCGTTGTCGGTAAGTTTTCTCGAGTGCCTGACATTTCCTGTTCATCATTATTCCAGTCAGCATTTCTAGTACACATTCTCAGCGCGTCTGCCTTCAAGGCTTTCTTTAAATGATGTCATTCCCGTCATCTTTCCGATTACCAGAACTACATAATTTATTTCTTTACATTCTACCCTTCGTGATCTCGATCAATGCCCAAGGATTCTATATTTTCTCATTTTCTGTCAGTGAAATAAGCCATTCCTTCTGTGCTATGCAAATATTTTATCCCAAAGGGCTAATCCATATTTCTAATTATCTTTCTCACCACAAGCATCACCCAGGTCTTTTTGTTTTATTGTATATGCTAAGTATTATTATTCCAAACATACGAAAAACACTTTGTTGTATTGTTTATGCTAAGTATTTTTATTCTAAATTTACGAAGTACTCTCTTTTTGTTTTATTGCACATGCTAAGTATTTTAATTCTGTGTAAATATACGAGGAACAAGTCCAACCCAACCACCTTTGCAGATTTCTTTAACGTCATTGCAACCGCTTCCTTATTTATAGGCGTCGCTCTTGTGTTCAACGCTCTCAGAATACCGGCTTCTACGTATTCTTTCCGACTACATTTTCATTATTCTTGTCACCCCTGACATTTAAACTTACTCGAAATTTTACAGCACGTCTCTTTGGAAACAGCGTCTCCTTTAGACAGAGTCACTTGAAGTCGACCCAACACAGATTCCAATTCTTACCGGTTTCCTTTACATCTCGACCTCATTCAAGGATATTTTTGTTGCCTTCGCAATACACAGGACATCTGCTTATAACACTTTTAATTCTGCAAAAGTTTTTGCGCCCATATTCATTTTCTCCTCATCCTTCACTAGAAAGCTCTCCATAACATTTCAATAACCAAATGTACTGTCTTACTCTACGATTCACTTCGCCCATCTGTTTTCTCTCTTACAAGTTTTTCTTACTTATTGATAGTTTCTTGTTCTCATTAAGTTTCCACGGCTCATAACATCATCTCGTTACTCATTGACGCTCTTTGGTTCCAAGTATTATTCAACGTTCTCACATTCTCCGTTCAAAGCAAACCTTCGTCTCTTTCAGGCGTTCTTCACTTGCTAGTGTTCACCTCAATGCAAGAAAATGAGATCAGATAGACCTCCTCTTTTTATCCGCCTCTGTAAATCCAACTAAGCATCTACAAGCGCTGCAACGAGTAACTTATTAACATTCGACAAGGAACTCCACGTCAGTTCACTTAATCCCCTAGACCTCCTATCAGTCTACCTGCACGAATCTCGCAAAACTCTCCTTTCAATATGCTACATCAAAAAAAAAAGCTTTCTCATACGCAGAAGTTATCTCATATTATTAATTTCACATACTACCATGTCTTTTATTTTGTTATTCCAAGAGACCTTCCACGTCCACAAACACAAACTCCCTCTCACTCTTCATTTTTGTTTCACTCGACGCTCATGCAGGGTGCTGACTTCAACTTCCATCATTTAACTCGTTCGTCGCCTTCATGTTTTTCCTATGCCCGATAAAATTAAAAGTCATACCCAACAGGCCAATGTGTGCTTTCTTCCCTTCTTTCCATCTCGTTTTCTTGCATCCAGAAGATTTAGAGAAATGGTGTCCAGCCCCTTCCTCCATCTTTTTTTTTTTTTTTTTGCTCTTACTGTTTGGAATGAACGCAACAGAGAAGTGTGCTCATTTTTAATGAATGAACAAGAGGTGACTGACTACCCCCTGTCGTCACAAGAGCTTGCAATGCAGTCACAAAGTAAGAATCAGAATTCCCGGAGATCTGGTAAGAAAAGTTTTCACTCTACATCAGTTACATGATCACTAGTGAATGGCATTCCGTCCAAGGAGGTTAGAATGGGCGTAGGGAACCTTTTTGCTGACGTATTGACGCCATTACATGATGATTTATATTTATCGAGAATCCTAATCGAACCACTATTATTCACTTACACCAATAGATTTTGAAAGTGAAGCAGTTTCTAAGCGAAATCGTACGTGCAATATATAAAACATTAGCATCTAAGTTGCGCAAGCACTTTTTACAACGTTCTCGCTACAAAAAACCTGATGCGTCCGGTTTATGCAGGTTGATGCTGTATTACCTGAGGCGCTGTTTGACTTAGTCACCTTAGAGGTTCTATGTAGCTTCGGAAGACATTGCTTTTATCTGCAAACTTCTCTCCTTCTGGGAGTTTAAAATCGCTCAGGTGAAGATGTATTATTAGTGAACCGTAAACTTAATTATCGAGAGACAGCAGTGGCCATGCACAATGCAGGACTATATTATTTTTTGTTCACTAAACTGAAATCCTAAACTGGATCAGTTGATTGAAGGAACTTTGTTTCTCTGTCATCTTGGGATAAAACTGTTATATTAGTCTTTGGACAGGGAGTTCTATTTTTTGATTTAATTCTTTGTTCGATGCATTAAAATAAAAGGAATCCTAAAATAAAATTCTTTGGTAATTCTTTGTTCGATACATTAAAATAAAAGGAAAATAAATACATGGTAAATTTTCGAAAGAATACAATTACACTCAGCAACGTGGGCATGCATTTATAAGGAAATTATAATGAGGGAAATGTAAACAATTTTTTGAGCAAAATTAAATTGTCCGCATTAGTTTGAAGAAAATGGTTTGGTCCAAATGAATCATGTGGAATTTCTTCATGACCTATAGACTCCATTCTAATTTTAATTGCTTTATTTATTGCAGCAGGCACAAAATTTCTCATGCAAATTCGTTCTAAAATTAAACAAATTTATGCCTAATATATACATCATTCGTAAAGCATTTACTATTTTTTTAAGAATAGGATATTACTTCTGAACCAGTAATAAAATTACTAAAAATATTTAAAGTCTAGCAACCAATCTTAGAAGTTGAAGTCTAGATGTTCAACAGGGTAACCGAAAAATGTTCACTATTTTGATTTATATTAGTAACCTATTTTTTACTTCTGTTTCAGGTGGAAGTAAACATTATTGTCATTTAATTTCCATAAATTCTAGGTTTTTTTCTTAGATTTTAACTTATTTGACCATTATTTATAAGTATATTTGTCAATAAACACCTGCATCGAACAAAATAAATACTGGGTGGCAAGAAGTCAGTACATTTTTTGGGGGGAAGAACGTGGGTGGAGGGAGAACACCTATATATGTTGAACCTTCAATAAAAAAGAGAGAACCAGGAAAATGGTACAAAACATGTTTTATTAAATATATTTTCGAGGCTGTAAAAGACTCGTAAAAAATGGACGTTTCGAGCCTTGGCTCATCATCAGCATGTACGAATTCGAACAAAAAGTCATCTGTAAAATACAAAAAGAAAAGAACTTAAAAAAATGTATGACATTACTTATTGACTAGGGATAAAGGAAATGAGCTAAGATTATTATTTAAAACAGGTTTCGTTTTAAAAATGAACAGAGACTCTAAAATCCGCAATTCCGAGCACAACTTTGCCCTGGCCATAACTTTGAAACTACTTTTCTTGACTGCTGTGTCGCATTCAAAAGCATGATTTCGGATGGCTGAGTTGAATGGGCTTGCTAAAATGTTTCCCGTCCGGTGACTCCTACCTTGATGCTCGGCAATCCTACATCCCAGAGTACGGGTATTCATGCCCACATACTCAGATGCACAAAGTGCACAACTATATTTGTATATTAGGGATGCCTGCATCTCAGTAGGAAGTCTATCCTTGAACCTAAAAAATGATTCAATTTTGTGATTATTGATTAATATTAATCTAAAGAAGTCAGTCAGTGAACCTTGCCGTAGGAGTCGAATGCTTCCTATAAAATCGTAAGTACATACATACAGGGGTCAGACAAAATAATGAAAACACCTCGACAATCAAGAAAATGTACTTTAATATGATGTAGGTCCTACTTTTGCGGCTCCCGACGAACAGTTTTTGAGGAAACTGGGTTCTGTAGGTGTTCATTGAGCTCTGAAGTGATTTTAAAGAGCCGTGGTCTTGCGATCCTCTTTAACAATTCGATTTAGAATCCGACGGTCTCTCTCAGACAACTTTACTTTTCGGCCAGACCTGTGTTTTGATGGGGATGCTTTTCCTTCTCTTTCAAAGGCAGTCATTACTTTTGAGACAGTACCTTTTAAAACGCCAAGCATTCGGGCAGTTTCTGTTGCACTAGCGCCTGTCATACGGGTACCAATAATTTGGCCTCTATGAAGGTTAGTGAGGTCTGCCATTTTTATTAATTATTACCAACGTTTTTAAATATCTGTGAAAGTTTCATTTTAGATAACCATATCAAATAAAAAATTAAAAGCAAAAAGCATTTAAACATGTCACTTTTTGATTGCTTAAAATATGTTCAAAGCTTACGATGCCAAAATGTTTGGTGTTTCCATTATTTTGTCCAACCCCTGTACATGTAAAGTGACCATTTGGTTGCCATATTCATTCATATTTGGACCATTGGATGACAATGTTTCTTAACTGCGTTGCGCTCTCATCCAGAAGACGGCACCACCAGGTCTGCATTGGAGTGGAGCCTTCTTCTCGTCAGAATGGCCACTTGAATATACAATCCTAATGTTCCCTTCGTTTTTGTTGGTATTGATCGAAGTTATAACTGCGCTTTGGTTAATAAATTACCAATGAATATAAGATTATCGAATTATTCATTATTTTATTGAGCTACATTAAATCATTCACCATTCTTTTGACTCCCAATGTTCGCGTCATATTGGGGATTTTAATCCTTTCTCTGTTCGAAAAGTTTTGACTCTTATGACCAAAAAGATAATTGAAAGTACTTCCAAGCATTGCTTATTCTTGCCTGGAATAACATTCATGATAAAGATCAAGACTATACCATCAATGCAGTACTACTGATCTTACGTTTATCATTCATACTAGTCTATCTACGTACGACGCT
The DNA here is from genome assembly GCA_014220935.1 of Platorchestia sp. MABIK. Classification (NCBI taxonomy): domain Eukaryota; kingdom Metazoa; phylum Arthropoda; class Malacostraca; order Amphipoda; family Talitridae; genus Platorchestia; species Platorchestia sp. MABIK. The sequence goes on from JACJUY010007079.1 coordinate 26,075, forward strand.
GTTGGAAAAGCTAAACGACGTATCTTATACTAGTGATTTGACTTAACACACATACTTTCCTCTACACTAGCATTGCATGCCACAATGGAGAGCAGTTCTGTCTTCCACGGCACTAAACCAGAATTCTTTTAAATTTCCTTTCAGTCAAAAGCCTCCTTTAATTTATTTCAGTCTTAATCTGAATTCAGTATTATTTCGTCTTGGCTAGGGATCGCATTCTATTCATACTAGGTAGAGACTGAAATTCTAAAGCAGAATACTAGGTAGTTGAATAAATTTCTTTAAATGGTTTATGGTATTTTAATAATAAGGCTCTGGTTGCTGTGGCGGAATTTGGCTGGTTACATCTAATAAACAAAAAATGATGTGAGAAATTCTAAGACTTTAAGGTTTTAAAGCAATTTGGTTTTAACATTCTGTGCGTTTTTTTAGTCCGAACTGAAGCTTCACGCGATCAAAGTTATGTTACGGATAAATAAATTTGTTTACACAGCTGCTGCTTGTACTCACGGTCCGTCACGGTGAAAACTTTCTTGATATTTTTTCAAGCACCCAGTGACCTTTTATTCCCTTCGTGTTTACGACATTCATTACTGTGTGTATTTGCAGCGATTTTAAAGGTACGACGAAAATGAACCTAAAGTCGGAAGATCTTTCTCACTAATTAAGGTCGACAGAAGTTTCATCAGTGGGAGATCATTAGATTTAAACTCAAGTGCACAATATCTCCTGGCAATAGGGTACAAGTTGCGCATCATTAAAGCAGCAACACGTTGAAGAGTACAGACGCTCACTCCTGTCCAAGATCGGCGCCTACACTCATGGTGGAATGAAGCTATGCGAGGAGGTCTGAGTTTTTGTGAGCAGAACCACGACTGGCGCTCGGCTTGGGGCCAGAACCTGGTCGACTGGAGGATGATATCAATTCTTTATGTGATGATGTCCATACCTTAATTAGAAAATGCTAATGTTAAAATATACGTGTTCTTCAGGAGTTGTGTATTAATTTCTAGAATTTGAATTCTTCTCTTTAGCGAGTAATAAATTCGGCAAAAAGAAATTAAAAGTTGAAGTTCTTAGATAATATCGTACGATAAAATATACTGCATAGTGGCTCGAACATGTCTTGCAGGTATTTAAGGTCTCGGAAAGTTTCACGTTGTTGGTAAGATTGGATTTTTATGTCTGCAGCAGCCATAAAAATGCTTTATCACGATTTATAAGGCATCAAGGATGGACTTTTAACACAAGAAATATCAATCTATTTGTACATGAACTGAACTGCTAAACAGTATGAAGCCGACAAGTGAGCGAGCTGCTAGAGAGCGCTGACAATTCGAGCGCAGTTCAAGTAGACGAGAGTTGACGCACAATGGGGGACAGTTATCAGATATTCGAACAGGTTTCCAAAAACGTGTTTTTCTGGCGCGGCAGAACACGCAGCTCTAGGCAAATGCCTTGAAGAAATTTGTTTAAATTTATTTGTCGGTAAACTGGTGAGAGAAGATGGCGTCAAAGTTTTTTGATAATACCGAAATTTATGAATTTATTGTCGTCAAGGGTATAATTCGCTGCTGCTACGTGAATTCGGTCAAAGGAGCCAGTCTTAGCAGTGCTGCACGTTTAATCTTTCGTCGGTAATATTTTCCTTCAAGAAAATATTTTCTTACCAACTTATACCGAGTTTTGTACAAATAATTTAACAGAACATATGTTTCATTTGCGACTTTGACTGAAATTGAGAGAACATTTTTTACAGTTTGCAGTAATTCCAAATTAGGGGACGCTTACTTTTAAACTTGAAATCATTGGTTTCCAGCACCTAGTGTGCAGCGAAATATCAGAATGCGAGGGTGAAGCGACACACCAAGGCAGGCTAATGACCGGACAGGAGCGTGCGGTGCACGACGCAAGCAGAGATCGTACGAGACAGCGGTGCAAGAATCTCGTTAACGAGGACGTTGCATCGGACTGTCGACTGATTCGAGATGCACCTCTAAGCTTCCGCTGGAACACCTGAAAAGTTTCATTTTACGTAATCCTAAACAATCGTAGTTCAAGGAATCTTCAAACTTGATGTTCGTCGAGATCCTGATTAACTTGAGGTCCTTGCGCCTAAGTTTGATGTCGACTTTCCTGGTCATTGATGACTTGCATCTTCATTATAGATGTCATGGAGACCTTAATTCACGGCCCTGGCAATGTTGTACGGCTGCAGGCAGGAGTCGGGCACACGCTAATGCATTTATGGTAAATATTTCTGCTGGCATTTCCAATCAGTGTGAAGGCTAAAATCAGTGTGAAGGCTAAAATAATCATGACTGCAAGGCCAGTTACCCATGAATCTACATCTAATTATCATGCTGAACAAATCACATTTTCAAAGCTGAAACTTATATTCTATTCTGCACTGATTAAAGGGTTGTCATTCAATGATCCAAGCATGAATATTTGCAAATGGTACTGAAACTTATCCTCATCAATTTAATACTGTCATTGTTGAGGTTATGAAGGACTTTAAATGATAGTAAATGCTTCGTATATTGCAAACGAACGCTTGAGCGCATAGTTAGCTACTGCTGCTTCCGGATGAGTTCTGCTCTTCTTGCTCTTGAATTAAAAACTAACTGAGTTTACCTACCGACTTTTCCTGAGGATATTGTATAGCTCTTGATTTGTACGTTCTTAATTTGCATTTCTTCAAAATTGTACCTTGTTGACATTTTGTACCGTTTAAAAAATACATTTTTTGTTCATATTTTGAAATGTGAAGCGTCAAAAAGTTTATTCATCGCTTGCACATATATAAATATTAATGACATAATCTGGTGTAGGATATACATCTAATAAATCCAAAACAGATTTACGCAAGTACTCAGACACACTTTTTAAGAATTTTCTCTTTGAAGAAAACGAAAGAGTTAGTGGTGAACTTATTTACCGATTATTTCTTCACTGCTAGTATTTTATTTCGTTTGTACAGCGCGAACCTAGTAGTAGTAACGAAATAAGCCTACAAATTTTGTTCCGAAAATTAGCGCAATTGAAGTTCCTAATGCGTTTATTTACTGCGAAGTTTGAACTATTTGAAAAGACTGCATTTCGGATCGCTAACCAAATTGCCATCAACACTGGTAGTTGCTTTGTGAGCAAGCAGATGCTTCCTTCAAAACTTTCATTAGTCTAAATTCAAGTGAACAAGACTTACTGGATAAATACTAATGTTTTGCTTCTTGCAAATCCTAATTATGAATAAAAGAGCAAAGAAAGTAGCTTTTAAATTTAACATTCTTATTAATACAGTCTAATAATAAAAGAAG
>JACJUY010007079.1:33947-46505 GCA_014220935.1 Platorchestia sp. MABIK
CTCGCCCCTCTACCCGCTCAACTCACCGCGCGGGAATTTTTTCAAATAAGTAAGTTTCTCTGGCGCACCCTGTATTATTAATTCGGAGTCGCTATTGTTTAGACTCAGAAAGGTTATTATTCTTATGAGTGATGTACGCAAATCCAAACAATCTAGCCCGGTCCATTAATTAACGACCACTAAAAGTAAAAAAACAACGCTAAAAACAACAACCTGTCGCAAATATTATTTTTAATCCTTTCTTTCACATGGTCCTGCATTTCCTTTACGACCCGCACGAATTTCTCTGACGTTGTGTACATTCGGTGAGTCTTGCGACTGTTCGTCTCTGGAAAGCGAGACTGCGACAACTTCGTGCCCATTATTCATAGCAAGATTTTGCGCCAACTGATAATGGGTTCCAAAAAGTAATGTTCCAATATTTGGGTAGACGTTTTCAACATACTCAGCCTTGCAAGAATATGCGTGGGAGAGGTATGCTCTATGGGTAAGAATCCCCTGATCATATGCAGTGTTTTCAGGCTACTGGGCGTCGAGTTAGATGTCTCATCCGTACGATCGTAGTCAACACAGGATCTTCTCCTTTAATTATTCAAACTTGAGCCGCTAAATTTGGATGCTGGGGAATATGTGGAGTTGGAGCAAGGAGTTTGAATCACCGGCTCAACAACCCCGCTAAGGACACCCAAATAACCCTATTTTATTCGGCGGGTTCAGGTTGTAAATGCTCGGGAGTTGACAGTAGGCCTGAGTTCAAGATTATTTGCAGCCATGAAAGATTTGAAAACACGAGCGTTTTAGAAACTGACACCAAAGGATTGGAAGAACCAACAACAGCACAACGCGTATACATCTCCAATGATACAGAAACCCCACATGGTGATTCATTTTTTTTCGATTATCACCGTAAAAGCTTCGTCTAAATGCTAACAGCCCATCAGAGGCAGTTAGAAGATGCGTACTAAGGGAAGCACGAACGCTTTTCATTAATCGAACATTCAAGCATGAATTAATTCTACAAACCTTCAGCTCGGCAAGTAAAGTAACTTCTGAACGCCGTATAATGTAAAAGATTATCAGACAGTTTGTTTTCTATTCCTTAACCTCCTTCAGGTACGTAAGAGTGCTCGGATGACACAATAAACCTGCGTAGATGGCTGAACATCTTAGAGGCTTAAGACGATGATTGATGGCAATCTTCTTGTGGCATGTTTGGGTTCATTTAGGGCTAGATGAAGAGTTGCGGTAGCTGACACCGGGTTCGTTTGGAGTCTTGAAAGTTGGTGGACTGTCAGGGCTCTAAATCTTCGTGTTCAGTTCTGGAATGTGAAGGGCAGGAAACCAAAAACATAGCGGCATGATGTCTGATTCAAATTAGTTAAAATAAGGGCAAAAATTAGCGCATAAATGATTGACAATATCAGTGTCCCACAGCGAGAGATATAGAGTTGATAAGTCATTTATCTCAACACTTGTAGAGTGTTGTGCGCAGCCTTGAGAAAAAGTAAAAATACTCAGTTTTAATTAAAGTTCCTGATTAGATACAGAATATTTTCAAGTGGATGTTTGAAAAAATTAAACTAGTTTTGAAGATTTAATAGATAAAATGAGAGCATTCGAATGAATGAGAATTATTTTAGGTGACAGGTGCGGTATATGTATATAGTCTGACCTATACACTGAAGCACTCGCTACTACTACCTCTACTACTAATGTTATTACTACTTTTACTCCAACTTTTACAATCACTGATACTTATTAATCAAACCTTTCGAGCCTGAGCTCATCGTTTATTTCCGTGATGTTATCATCAGAAATAAAAAGATATCATACACACAAATGTTGAATCACATAAAAAATATGATATGTCAATCCATGCATTATGAGATGCTGTGAGCGACGTTTAAAATCAGGGCAAATTAAAAACCTATGAAGTCAAGCCATCGTTCTTTACTCTAGCTGAGCACTGAGCGTTGACAGTCATGCAGTCCTTTACTCGTGCAGATGATCCCAGTGAGCTCAGCTACTTTTGTGCGTGATAACAACCAATATACGTAAGTAGCGCGTGGTAGGAATCAATATACGTGAGTAGCGCGTGGTAGGAACCAATATACGTAAGTAGCGCGTGGTAGGAACCAATATACGTAAGTAGCGCGTGGTAGGAACCAATATACGTAAGTAGCGCGTGGTAGGAACCAATATACGTAAGTAGCGCGTGGTAGGAACCAATATATGTGAGTAGCGCGTGGTAGGAACCAATATACGTAAGTAGCGCGTGGTAGGAACCAATATAAGTAAGTAGCGCTTAGTGGAACCAATTTACGCTGACATCTGCGCAAACGGCTTTGCTTTGGAAACTTGTCTGTATGGCCATTAGAAGAATACACCCGTGTAAATCAGATTATTGACGAAACAAACATTTAGCATTAGACTCCTGCGTGCGAGGAGCTGGATGAACTTCAATTGAGGTTGAGGTGCTAGAAATTTTGTCGAATTTTTGAAGTCTATAGCATGTACTCCAAGCTCCTGCTCAACTCATATGAACAGATGCGTCGTCAAGTACAGTTACAATGAGTGCCTCCTTGGAGTGGTCTCTACTTGGTGTGTTAGTGTTTATTTCTAATTACTCGTAACTCTGTTTTTTTTAACAGGAAATAAATTTTTTTTTCTTTTTTGGGGATGTGATCACTGGATGAGTATTACAAATCGAAAATATTTTAATTTCATGGTACGATACATTGTAGAGCTTTAGCTTGGGTACGGCCAGCTGCCGAAAGTAGAAGGATTTCAAAGAAGGTGATGACCAAGAGGACACTTTGGGGTAGTGCGTGACATTTAAGGAGCAAAATATCGCATGCATGCCAAAACAAAATGAAGACGCTGCACAAAAGCAGTACCCAACAACGTATGCGTCGACTGATGATGTTCAAAAATCTTTGATGTCCACTGGCGCTCCCATCGAATACCTTTATGACGTTTCTGTTAGTCATAGCAACTTTTCGCAATCGTCTGACTTAATTTTACATCCGATTCTTTCTAAATAATTACTGTAACGAAAATGTGCTTCTTAACAGCGACAGAAAGAAAGAAAAATATAAAATTATCTCGAATTCCTAAAATTCCGATAAAGAGAAGATAAAGAATAATAGTCACACCGCAAGAATGTTTGAGGCTTTTTGCCCGATTTCCAATTCCCTGGAACCCAACGCTGCTGTAATCACACTGACAGAGAAAGCTAAAGATTTCATTTGAAAGTCGGCGAAAAAAGCCTCCATCTGTAGTAAACAACCTTCATAACTCAGCTCTTCTTGCCAAACTGTGTTTTTTTCGTCAAAATGTAAACTTTTTATAAAATTCGTTCTTATATAGAATAATATAAGGTATTTGTTTTCCAGAATGAGCAAACAATTGCTATGACCATCTCTTCCATCATGTAAAGAATGAGCTCAACACGAATTTATGTGAGTACATCATCGATATCAGCTTCAAAGCTTGCTTCTATTTTGCGCGACTACATCGACAGAAATTTCCACTGTAGTTTTTGCACTTCCTCGTGACACATATCCTGATACTTCGAAAAACCTGCTCGGCAGCGTCAAGTGAGCTTGTGCTTAAGTTCAGCCCTAGTTCAAGGCCACAAGTCTGGCAATTCACACGTGCTGCAACCAAGTAACCATACCTCCCATAGGAAGGTGGAATTCACTTAATTGGATGTGTTACAGAGATCGTATCAGCAGCCGGTGATACGAGCGATCGGACGCCCCTTCCTAAAATTAGATCCCTAAACTGCGCAGAGATGGGCACTTGTACAAACAACCAATCGCATGGCTCTTGCTCGTACCAGCCTCTTCTCCTTCCTTCTATACCGACCAATCAGATCCCTGTAAATTGGCGATAAGATTCAGCTATTTCTACGTGTTAGCAACCGACGAGTCAGGTTGATTGCAGCAAGGAGAAAAATAAGCGCGACTCAACGTAGATGTTAAAGCTTATTTTTCTTCCACGTTAACTCGCGCCTTGCAATAGTCGGAAAGTTTTTTAATGAGCACCTAGAATAACAGACGAAATTAATCATAAATAGACATACCCTTCATGAATACATAGTATAAGTTGGTGCATGAGTATAGCTTTAAAATGCAGCTTCGTAGTAATGCTTCCTTATGCGGCAGCGCACATGAAATTAAACGTTGTGAATTTGCCTACTTAACACAGCTGTCCGATGCTCAGTGCTCCGTCCACTGCGGAGCTTTGATGTCGATTAATCTAAAGATAGGATTTCATTGAAACGATCGAGCTCTAAGACGCAAGAACCATTTGCGTGAAGTTATTCTACACGTGTTTACGACAAATCCCGAGGATCTCAAGTCGGGGCAACAAGGCCCTGCTCGCATCTTCTTGTCCAGGAATGCTCATTCAACTCTCGACGAACATAAATTCAGCTGACTGAAGAATGGTTCGCATTGATTTTATGAAAAAGAATTGGCCTCTAGAGTAAACTGGAAACTGTAAATAATTAATATAATTTTCAATAATTTATGATGTAGGAGTAATAATTATTATTCTTTGAAATTGATGATGAAGAAATAATTGGTGTTATTTTTAACAACGAAAAAAAGGGAACTCAAAGCATTGCTCTAACTGCAATAAACAATTCAATTACTGGAAAGAGTTTAATTCAGGGCGGCTGTCCTGCTTACTTGCAAGTTGAGGCATGTTACAGCCGAGAAATAATGCGCGCAAATACTTGTACAACATAACTGTTGCATTGAAACGGAATTGAAAAATGAGTTTCAGTTTTCCATCTGCTTTGTTCGTTTCTAACTTCCACAGAAGAAATTCCATGATTTTAAGTTTGAATAAGCTTGAAAAAGGGTCTTATTTCAAATAACTCCACGCGTTTCAAATAACTTCGTTGATATGAAACAGGGCAGTTTTTCGCCGTCGTGTAAGTCACAGTTGGCGACGTTTTGCAATTTTCCTTAAATTGTATCTCAGTATTGTACTCTGAGCCCATGGTGTTCTCTGATCTGGAACAGTATATTCATTAATATTTAACAGTATATTTATTCATCTTACACTGTCGGACCTGTACAGCTAGCAGCACAAGTTCTACTCAGTTAAAAATCCTTTTTTTACCACTATAACTGCTAATACTTCTACTACCATAACTATTACTACAACTACTAAGTTATACCAAATAGATAAAAAGAGACTTACGCACCCAGCTACCCCACCACAGTGACATAAAATGTTCAAAAATACGATCCCTAAGTGCTACAGGGCAGCATAGCTGAGCACTCCCTTATCGGCAATGCAGATGCTGTTCACATGCGCAGGGATGCAACTGAACAAATCAGATGGCTACTCAGTGACCCTCTCCATATGTGTCCCGGCCTCGGTTAGCAACCAACTCGACAGAAGCGGAGCAATGCCCACCGGTCTGCACCAGCAAGTCTCCTCAGACATGTGCAATAGTGTGAAAAAATAACGTGTCTCGGCATGCATGCTCGGACTGAGTTTAGGAACATGATTTTTTTTCAGCAGCGCAAGTAAAACTGTTTGGAGCTGATATGGAACGCTGCATGTAGCCAAAGTAATTGTCATGCTGACGTCTTAGCATTGCTTCCTACATAAATTATGAATACAGCGTTAGGTATTCACAAATTATGAATACCTTGGTGTGTCACAGAACTCGAGAGTATGAAGAGTCAACAGGTTTCGAAGGAGGAATTTAAATCTCCCAAGAATGGATAGAGGAAAAGCGAAGGGGGTACGAAGGGGGGTAAAGGGTACGCAGAGGAAGGCAAGTAGACGCAGTAATAGGTATGACTGATATGGGTTAATAAGGACAACGAATAAAGATTAAAACATTTTTATTCTAAGAACAGCAGATAAAAACAACATATAAAGTCATCAAAAAATAAAAGCATGTAGGCGAAGGTGAAAAATTACGAAGCGCATATGTAAACGTTTAGTGAAATGAGTAAATTAACCGTCTCTGAAGCCATACGCACACACACATCTTTGCAGAGTGAGGGAAATGCTATACTTTAGCGTATCTTAGAAAACGTTGTCCTTAAACCTTAGAGCAGGGGTTCCAACCTTTTTTTCACCCCGCACCGCGAAATATCTCTCATTCGAACATTGCACCCACTGAAATATGAAATATTCGAACCTTGCACCCACCAGTCAATAACAAATACCCTGTTATTACCTGGACTTTTGGCACACCCCCTGGAATATCGTCTTGCACCCCCAGGGGTTACGAGCACCCCAGGCTGCAAACCACTGCCTTAAAGGTGCGGCTACACTATGCGTTTTCACGTGCAACTCCCGCGCAACTCGCCCAAATTTGAAGCATGCATGTCGGCTGCACGAGTGCTGCGTGAACTTCCACTGTGTGCGGTTTTTGACGCGTCTTCTTGTGCAGCAAGCATCTGTAGCGCGTAGTTAGGAGTGAACTACACATCATTTCAGGGTCATCGCCCGACAGCTGTCCCAGTTTGCAGTTGCACTTTATCATGGAGTGTTCTATTGTACTTCTGTTTATTGCTTGCGCATTCTACAATGAGTGATAGGCCATGCAAGCTGGTGCTTATGCTCAAAGACCAATTTAAAGCAAAGGAATGCCTCTGAAACGTCAAAAATTTAACGTATAAAGAAATAAATTAATAAGAATTTGCTTATAAACTTTACTAACAGCTCTAGACCCTGAGAAGGCATTGACAGTTGACATAATGAAAGTAAAATTCACACATTGAAGACACAGTATTTTTAAGCCGAATAAAATGTTAAGCATTTGAAAAAAATCGAAGCAGGTACAGAGGATGTACAGCGACTGACCCTATCTTGCTATGATATGTTGTCATTTTTTAATGATGAAGCAGAGAGCCGGCAGTCAACATCAAATTTGCATAGTCAAGTAGTCGCTCAGGTAAGTCATGTTTATTGTTTATTTGTATATTGAAAATATACAAATTAAATAATTCCTCCCATAGCATTTGTACTTGAGTGAATAAAACTATAATCAAAAATGAATACCGTGCATAATTTTTTTTAAATATATAGCATTCATCTTGAGTAAATCACCCTGTTTCTTGTTAATTAGATAGCTTAACCCGAAATTAGTATGAAACATAGTTGGGTAGTTATGTCTTTGATTGACCGTAAATTACTTATACATGAAGGAAATAAACAGGTAGCGTGAGGCACTTGTCGTTCCTGTTTTTTTCTTCCCTATCGCACATGCGATAGCTACTGGCCAGAGCGTACGTTTATCTGCATCCGTTTTTTCCGTGCTGCGGTGTGCAACTGACCCCCCCCGTCACCTCCGCTGTTGCAGCTCCGCGTTGTGTAGTGTAGCCGTTCATGCATGCCGAGGTTAAAAAATGCCTGAGAATTGCGCAGTAAAAAACGCTTAGTGTAGCCTTACCTTAAAGAGTCCGAGCAGCGCATTTCAGACATTTTGAAATTTAATTATTTCTTGACGTAGGGAAGTCGTGCGACAAATTAATTTGGTATAAAGGATATCAAGCTTATAGAAGGATACATAACACAGATTGATTTCGATAATACCAACAGCGCTCAATATTCTCAATGTGAGCGCAATTTATATCCCTGGTGAGTCGCAGTTATTTCACATTTCGGGATAAATTACTGGTAAAATACAGCTTCCTTATTCAATCACATCTTAACTTTAAACTCTTTCGTCTTAACTTTGTATCCCTGCAAGTTCCAGGATATTGCAGCAGCTCTAATCCATCTGACGCGAATGCATTGTCCACACACTGCCCACAGCACCATGCAGGCACAGCAGTGCGGTGCGCAGTGTGCAGTGGCCCCGCAAGCAGTGTCCACACACCGCCCGCAGCACCGTGCAGGCACAGCAGTGCTGCGCGCAGTGTGCAGTGGCCCCGCATGCAGTGTCCACACACCACCCGCAGCACCATGCAGGCACAGCAGTGCGGTGCGCAGTGTGCAGTGGCCCCGCATGCAGTGTCCACACACCACCCGTAGCACCATGCTGGCACAGCAGCGCGGCGCGCAGTGTGCAGTGGCCCCTCATGCAGTGTCCACACACCGCCCGCAGCACTATGCTGGCGCAGCAGCGCGGCGCGCAGTGTGCAGTGGCCCCTCATGCAGTGTCCACACACCGCCCACAGCACCATGAAGGCACAGCAGCGCGGCGCGCAGTGTGCAGTGGCCCCTCATGCAGTGTCCACACACCACCCGCAGCACCATGCAGGCACAGCAGTGCGGTGTGCAGTGGCCCCTCACAGCAGCGCGGCTGCAGCGTCTCGCCAGCCAACGTTGTTGTCCAATGCCGGCCAGATGCGTACTGTAATTTTGTCTTCTTTCTTTTAACTACTGCAACGTGACCATGGATTATAAGTTTATGCCTGATAACATTTTTTATGATATTAAACTATAACGCGTATTCAATTTAATTCATCACTACACTTAATCTTCCTATCAGAAGCGAGATTTAAAATTAAATGTGCCAAATTTTTAAGCTCGAAAATAGAATTCTCACACGCAAATATTCTCACTTGAAAAATTTGACTCTCACTTAAATATTAAAAAAGAAAAATGGAAAGAACAAATGAGCATAATTAAAAACTCACAATTGATATTTCTCAAGAGCTTCTTAAGAATTGATTATATTCATTGTCAGCACTAACTTGAATTACAACATTATTTGTCGCATGAAAAGACACTTAGCACAGTTTAATTGACTTCGTTTTAACAAAATAAAGTTTCAACTGGTGAGACTACAATTTTTCTCTTTGTTGTGGCTTGGCTCCAACGAATTACTTCTAAGATTTCTAAAATCACGTACCTCCCACCTCTGCGATGTTCCACTATCGCCTACATCTTACCCTCGTATGTTGAAATGTTCAGAACAATTATGCCGACGTTCGAAAAGCCACTTATATAACGTTGTACGCTGTATGCTGAAGCCAGCTGGTCCATTCAGAACCACACGACCATGTTTTGGCTGTCTAAACATGCTATGGGAAATTTCCTTTTTTTTTTTTTGCGAAATCTCTTCGCAGTACCTACATTATATCACACTATTTTGGAATACGTGCTTGCCTTAATAACCAGTAGTTTCTTCTATGGTTGCTGTTATACTCTTAAGATGAGGTGTCTTGTATTGGTTGAATTAGGCTACTCCAGCAACTGCGTTCGGGTCCCTATGCTTCACTAATGTTGATGCTGTCAGTGCAAGAATAACAAACGGACATATCCGCTAACTTCACACTACAAGTGCTCTATACCTACATTGCTTCACTCAGAAAATCCTAATATCGTAGTAAGAATTTATCAGTTTCGAGGCGAATTTCCTAATATCGTAATCCGAGTTTCCTGATGTTGTGACCTACTGAACCCTTAACGTAGTGCTTGAGAATGAATAACACGCTACAGCCAAAAAACAAAGTAGCGTACAAAAGTAACGAACTATTCAGAAATTTTGGATAAATGATTCATAAATTAATGGCTAAATTGTTTTCATTAGAAATTATTGCAAGTTATTTTTTATAAATTATAGTACGGTTGCTCTATTAATATTCTTTTGTGTAAAATTTTGTTGCATAATAAAACTTTCAACAGTGTGTGCTTGTGCTTGAACGTTGTGTTATGTTCGCGTTGTGTGTTTGGTGTGTTTGTACCTTGTGTTTCTATCAAGCCGTGAGTGGTGCTTGGAGAGTCGGATTCAGCTTTCAAGAGGGTGAGGAGGCACGATAGGCTCAGAAACAGGTGTCGAAGAGAATGATGGATGACAGACCGCTGTGGCACAATGGCACTTTGTAAGGACGAGGGAATAGAGGTCAGATGACAGGCCAGGGTTCTTGAGATGCTCGCTCTTGTTTAGCTCAGTGATAAGTGAACCTCGGACCTCGGAACATAAATTGTTAAAAAAATACATTGAACGATGGTGTAATGGCTTTTCAAAAAGGGTCTCAAGTCTGAAGATTTGATGGGAGGAAAATACGATCGGCAGGTTAACCAATGGGGACAGCCACATTCAGGGTTAGGAGGTTTTAACGAACACCTCCGAAATACTTACGAAATGATTGGCTCGGCCAAAGAGAAGACGAAAAGAACATACCCGCAAGGAAAGTCATATGCGTGAGGGAAAGACAGTTCGACTTACGAAACCGTCGTGCGTGTCACAGTGAAGCGCAAGTACGTTCGCGATGAAGAAAAGTGCTGACAGAAAAACATGAAATAAGTGTGTAAATTGAGGATAAAATTTTAACGCTATATTACTGCCCATTAAAATGCGATTTTTCTTTTTTAAAGAGAGATCTTTCAAAAAACAAGCCAAGAGCTACACTGCTGATCGGAGAAATGATGTCTTTGTCAGTTGCTGTTCATCTGCAGGACGTGGGACAAAAAGCTCACTCAGTTTTTGGAACTCTTTTGTGGAACAAGCTTCCCCAGCCTATCAAAAACTCTAAAACTGTAAAAGGATTTAGAGTAAATGTGTCACGTCATTTCGCATCTCTACCATAGTGTTTGCAGCACTTCGGTGCTAATTTTCCATTAACCTGAAACTTGATTTTTTTTAATTTCTGTTGGAACATTAGAAATTATCTCTTTTTTACGTTCTATAAGTCATTCTAATGTTCATCTTAATTATTTCTGTCGACTACAAGGAGCAACACAGCAGTCCACTCAGTGTAGCAGGATGAAGGTCATTTTATCGATACTTGAATCATTTTCTTTTCTTCATTTTCTTTTTTCTGTATTTAGATTTAACGTCCGTATGATGAACAAGCTCTGAAATACCCTTACATCAGTTTACAGGTTTATAGATGTGAGGGTTGTGCTATATTTTCAATAAATAAATTTTGGCTAACGTTGTCTCACTACTTCGAAATCATTCACGACGGTGTTTCAATTGATTTCGGCTGAGCGTATTCTTGGTTATTCTTCTTTGGTTTTTTCACTTGTAGTGAAGGAATTCTAAGGCGTTCTCAAGCAGTATTTATAAGTTTTCAATCATCTTACCATGCTTTAGATGTCCCAGGGAATATTTTCTGTTTGTTTCTCTCTTCGACAAAATCAACTCCTGATAATGCTATTGTACTTCTTGTTTGGTTTGTACTCCTGTACTCCTCGCATGGGGGAAGGGGCGGGGATTAAGCGTTTTTTTTCTGTGCGTTCAGCGTACAGTAGCACTGAAGTTTCAAATCAGAAATAACTTTAAATTTCAGTAATTCAATTTATTACTCTGGACCACTGTTTAATCTACGTCAACGTGTCAAGATTTAGTAAATATTTGCTCCTCAGAAGTGATATCCGACCACAACAGTATCCCATTTTATCCCATGTACCCATGTCCGTATGACGTTGAAAATAATACCGATAGGATGTGAAACCCATTTTATATTTACATATATTGTTTGTTGCTCTGACTGTAACTTGAATAATCTTAAAATTTTATCAGAAAATTAGAAACTAATTCATTTATACGTTTTTTATGTCATTTTTCCTTCTATTTTTTTTTTCGTCCAGATAATTTCTTACGATTACAGTGAGCTCCACTGTCATTTTAAATGTAGGAAGAGGAAGATTGCTTTTTATATTTATTAATTTTTTTATGTTCATTTTCAATTCGTATGTATTGCAATATGTGTGTGTGTGTGCATATGAATACCTACACACGCACATGCATTCATATATCTATGTGTATGTGTGTAGGTATGTGTATGTCTAAAAAAATGTAAATATGTATTTGCTTCTATTTCTATTTTTTGAGTGAAAACAAGCCAGTAAATAAATTTACTACACTTGCTAAATGATTCAGAAATAAATCTACCACTACCGCAAAGGGCGTTTATGTGAATAGATAAAAATGAAAAATATAATTAGTCAAATGAAATAAAGAACGATTTGAGCATTTGAATAGTGAAAAAATTACCTTCTTGTCCGTGTGTTGAACATGCTATAAATATTCATCTTGCGTGGATGTTTGCTTACGTGTTTCTGCTTGAATTTTGTAGATATTTGCAACTCTTAAATATCCGGCTTACACTCCCAGTTTAACTTTTTAGCCACCTGCATGCATGTTTTTCGCTGTCTAAGCGATTTAAGCGATTAAATCGCTTAGGCGGCGAAAAACATGCATGCAGGCGGTGAAAAAGTTAGACTGGGCTGTATCTCCATTATATCCCATGAACCCATAACCGTATGATGTTGCAGAGAATGCCCAGAGGATGTGGCACCCAAGATGTTTTTGTTGTCGTTGTTCCTCGACTGTAACGTGAGTTTTCTTAAATTTTCTGATCGGAAATTAAAAACCAGTTCATTTTTACGTTTCTCGAAATCTTTTTTCCTTTTACCTATCTTCAGATTATTTCTTACGATTACACTGAGCTTGACTGTCATTTTATAGATGTAGCAAGAGTAAGATTGTTTTTAATGTTTATTATTATTTTTCTTATATTCATTTTCAATACGTATATGTGTGAACATTTGTGTTGAGAAACATTTAATTTTGGGAATTTTCAACTGATTTGTGTCTTTTTTTGTGTCAACTGATTTGTG
>JACJUY010007080.1:4403-16518 GCA_014220935.1 Platorchestia sp. MABIK
ACAAACAGAAATTTCAAGAACATTATGATACCCAAAAAAAAATCTTTAAAATAACCCTGCTGGAAATCAGGTCAGATTTGGCATGTAAATATACAAAGGCTTCAATATTTCTGAAAGTTAAAAACATATTGAAATATCTGAATATCATCGATCTACACTGCAATATTGAAACATCTGAACTTATCAGCAACTGAAGTATTGTAATCATGTTTATCATTCCAACAAAAGGTTTTTAAATAAAGTCTTTTAACACATCTAATCAATTAAAACAATAGCTTGAAAGAAATTTTAGGCAAATTAAAATGAATCACAAAACTGAATCAAAATTCTCACATGACGTGGAAGCAAAAAATATCTAACCTAATAATACCCGTTGTGTGTTTATTTATATATTTATTTATATATCTGTTTGGTGTACGCTTCTCAAGAAACACAGGATGTCTGAGTTTGCGGTATCATGGATACCGAATTCCTCAGTGTATAGGAAAAAGCCCTACATGCATTGATATGCTTGACCTTTTATCTGGATAGATTCGGTTAGGACATGATAGGTTAGGTAAGATAAGTAATGTTGACGGAATTTTTTCACGGGTCCACTTAGCTTAACGATGACATTGTCAGTGGGATTTCCACGGGTCCTGCTGCTACCTAATAATACCCTTGGTTTATTTGTTTGGAGTCCTCGCCTTCCATTTCTCTGTCACGCTCATAAGGATAGTTATAATGACAGTACCTGTGATACGATTACACCAGTGCACAAGTACAAGAATATTTTCTACCTCGGGTGCTGTTAGGATGGACATTTTTGTTTGTCATCTACATTAAAAAAATTTCTTCAAGAAAGTTATGGAATCCCGTCATTTTTGGCGGGCCGTGCACACTAGTTAATAATATTTACCACAAATTACATTTTTCAAAACAAAATATTGTCTATTCAGAAAGTACTTCTTACTTTCAACAATAAAACAATGTTAAAAAAACTCATACACATTCAAGCTATAACTTAGGCCAACTCAAATTAGAGGATGATAAAGTTAACGAGTTATAGGCCAATAACTGAACTCGAAGATTATTTGTACTAATCTATTGCCAGGAAGATACTTTCCAATAACAGGGTAATAGTACCAGACTCCTAACAAAGCTTCATTTAGCCTTGTTTGTTTAGCAAAATAATGTAACGCTCAAGTATTTTATTTTCATGTGCTACAGATTAAGAAGCATTTCCTTATCCTTCTACTAAGTTGAGTTTAGAATCATCCTTATAAAACCAGTTATACACTTCTTCTTCAAGTGTCAGTGAGAGTTAAACGTTAAACACACTGAAAATTACATGCAATAAATGTGAAAATCCAGAGATTATGTTTTGAGTAGTTATAGAACACAATAGTTAGTTTCACCCATAATGTTTCAAAGAATGTAGGAATCGAAATAACCGTACTTCAAACCTGTCAGATTAATGTGAACTATTTCGCTCCCAAAGTGGACAAAATATTACATATAATATCGCAATACAAGTTTTAATGCAACCGAAAAATAGCAATTAGCTTGCTCAAAGCTTAATAAAATTTTGAAATTACTTTTGGTTTAAAATTTACCAGAATCCGTACCATAACTAAGAAACAGCTTTAATAACACCTTTAAAACATTCAGAAACAATATTCTAGCATCAAAGTAAAATACCTTTCTTTGCAGGAGCTATTAAAAAATATTTCAACAGATCATCGTTCATCACTTCAAAATCTCACGCTAGCTTCAGTAACGGCTTTGTGCTCTATTTTAAAATCCATCCTCAACCTCAAACTTGAACCAACGGCCTTGCAGTGGCTCTAGCCCAACATCTGAAAAACACATTTCTGTAAGGCTAAATTAAATTGCCATTATTTAGCAATTGATAACAAGCAATACTGCTACACAAGATGCCGGGTATTGAACTATTTTTCAAAATATCCGGGACGACACAATTCGTAATTTTTTGCCGCAGCCTGTGATTGGCGGACGTTGTGCTCTTTTCTGATGTAAGATACAAAGCCGCATAAGGAAGACGAGTTACGTATGGAGCAGAATATTTCGAAGTTGTCAAATGCTTTCACCTACAGATGAACTGATGTTTTTTGCAAGAAAAAAATATCTACAGGGATATTACCCCTCAAAAGCAGTAAAATAGCAGACGTTTGGAGAAAATACCCTTTCTATGATTTCAAACAAAACATAAGATAATGAATGTATTTCTTACGCTAAACTCGGCTAAAAGAAGAGAATCGTCAACGGCCATATCTGTATTCCACGAGGAATTCGAGAACTGAAACATGCTATCTACTCGAATGCTTTCTTAATAGTGATGGAATAACTTTTACTCGAGCACCTGCCAGCATGTCAAGAGCGTTCTCTTCTGCGCTTATCGAAAAGTTTGATGATCGACCGAACGAAAATATTGAAGTGTATTGTGCGTCAACTCTATGGTAATCAGAATAGTAGTTGAGTAATTTTATTCCGGATAGAGGTTTTATTTTTTGTAGCATTTTACTTATCGGTGGTAGCTACTTTTTTTAGCAAGTTTCCATCAACGAGATTCTGTGCTAAATAAATATTTGTTAAGCTGTCTTTTGGAAACGGTATTCATTTTTTGTGATATATTTTACTGAAATCAATGTTTCAAATTTAGGCTGAAGAAAATACAACGTTAAATAAACCGAGAGATTCAGAATGCTTCAACATTCTGAGATCAGATCAAAGCAGACGAAACCAAAACCGAACCAGAGACAAGACAAGAGACCGGACCTGAAGCTGGACCATAGGCCAGACCGGAGACCAGACCAGAAACCGGACCAGAGACCGAACCACTGTTTCCCTTTATTCTGTCTGAAATGATATTTAGGAATTACTGCGATATGGCATTTGAGAATTTGGTTTAACATACCGATGTTTACGTCGGTTGTGTAAATTTTCGTATTTTTTCTGTGTTCACTTAACCCTTTACGCCCTGAATTCTTTGTACGACAAGTAGGAGTGCTGGGAACTATTGGGAACTATACGTCGCACGCACACGAAGTATGTTTAATAACTTAAGTATCGCACGCAATTAAAACAGATGCAACAATAAACTTTGCTTGAAGATAACATGTATAGCTAAGTAGTCACACTCATTTTCTGACGCTCTGAGTACAATTTACCTAAGAACCCAAGAACCTTGTATTTTTTGTGTGCCAATTCGTCACACTCGGGCTTAAAAGTGATGAAATGAAGACTGTGCGATACTTGAATGTTCACTGTCTTTAGGTTATTTCTTGATGTAATTACAATTAAATTAATTCAAATACCTAAAGGATTATTAAATTTGGTGAAACTAACGATTGTTTTGATGAGCTCAATGGTGTCTAAAATGGACAGGTTCATAAATGTCGAATGACATAGAGGTGAAATATGAGGAGCATGCAAAATGTTTCATGTTTAATTTTTCTCGTAAGTGAAAAGTGTTTCGAGTAAGTGTTTCGATTAGAAACATTGTCGAGACAAAATATTTTCGCGACACCGTTAAATACGAAATTTTGTACTCC
Organism: Platorchestia sp. MABIK; assembly: GCA_014220935.1. Classification (NCBI taxonomy): domain Eukaryota; kingdom Metazoa; phylum Arthropoda; class Malacostraca; order Amphipoda; family Talitridae; genus Platorchestia; species Platorchestia sp. MABIK. The sequence continues at coordinate 7,958 of JACJUY010007080.1, forward strand.
AGAAATCAGGGGAAGAACAATGAGACGGTTGATCCACGCAACTTTAAGGTTCAGCTCGATCCTGGGAACAACAGCGACAAATTCGTGAGTCAAAATGTCCCGTATATGTGTTAATTTTGTCAGTTTAGTGAGTCCATTTCATCTCGCGTACAAATCAATTAAGTGAGTCAATTTTGACTCGTGTTCAAGTCAATTGAGCCAAATTTGTCCAGCGAATAAGTCAATTGAGCGAGTTAACTTTATCTAGCATTTTGTTGCACAACATAACATTGTGTTCTCACTTGTGCGGGGTACCAAAACATGTCCTGTGACTCGCCAACCAAGGAGGTTGCTACGAGGACAGACCTCATGAAGAGGGAAGCGCAGCTCTGGACTCGCTGCGCTGTTGCGTGCTCACACGTCAAACTTTACACTGTCGTGCAAACGAGGGTAATAAAGTAGTGATGTTGCACTAATATAGGGCAAAAATTATTCACAATTCATTTTCTGGGAACAAATTTTCAAGATAATATTTTTCTTCAGGTTAATGTTCGAATCGAAAAATTTATTTTATAATGTTTCGGAATGTAAATTATTTCGTTTCACATGAATGAGAGAAAGTGCTTAACCCTTTGAGTTCTTAAACTTTACACTGGTCAAAAAAAACATAACCTAGCCTCTGAGCTTGCTGGAATATGCTTGAAAATACCACAATATTGGACATTTTCTCCTCGCGTACGGGCTCACTCATTTTTCATTGGTAGATTTGATGCTCTCTAAACCAGGTTGTTGAACGAGAAACGTATTTCTTAATCCCGGAGTAATGGGTTCAAATAATTTTCAGTTGATCAAGTTTTAATTTAGACTAATGTGAAGGCGAATAAAATTGTGGCAAAAATACTTTAGTTGAGTTATGTGAGAACTGTCATAAAATACGCATCTCCTGTTAAGTGGCGTAAACTTAATGTGAATTAATGGCGAATAGTTGCTCAAGGATATCGTTGGATAAAATACCGTTTCGTAAATGCTGCTAATTAAGCTGAATTTGTCCATAAATCCAAAAATACTTAGTGCGTGTGGCAGCACTAACCAATTTGTCTCAGGAGGTACCACCAGGACTTAAAATATTGGGTAGTATATCAATGCACATTCGTAGGGTTAGAATCAGCATCACACCGTCTCCAGATCTTCTGTTATAAGATAATTCAATATCATTCTTATAACAATTTATAAATTTGGATTTCATCTTTAACTCGAGCCTCACTTGGAGGCTTCAAATTACTTACATACGAAATCATATCTCATTCTATATCCCCTTAACACATTTCCTGCGAAGTGACTCACCGTTAGTCACTTAGGTGATTTTCGTAGTGCTGCCGACCCACCTGCAGTCCCTAACTCATTTTTTATTAATTATTAATGAAAGCTAAATGAAAGCCAGATCCAGTTAATGTTTGCTATTATCAAAGTTGATTACCACAATTGACTTTAAATTTATATTGAATATTGAACTTCAGTTTAACCCATCGCAGTTAACGTGTTAATCACGTCTTTCCCAATATCCCCTGTTTCTCCCTAAATTCGTCGGTCACTCATATTTCGGCATCTACATGGGGCTAATCATATTCAACTTAAATTGAGACCGTGAAATGGTTAAACCTCCGTGTGAACCATCGAGCCAATCCAAAATGTGCTCTCCGAATTACCAGATGAGCATTTAACTTCTATATTTGCCCATTGTTTTGAAACAAGAATTCATTAACTGATCAATTTTAGAGGAATAAAGGCGCTGAACCTGTTTTAACATGCACTGGAAAGTCGGAATGAAGTTGTTTACAAAGCCGTAACTAACATTGATTGATTTTTGTTTTAAATAATTCAAAGAAAGCTATTTTTAGGAAAGTTATAACAATCACCAAATCCAATAATTTCTCTGCTACTTCCATCCACTATATATAGGAGCAGCTCACGGATGTCTCCCCTTGGAAACCCATGAATGTCCGCTTTCGAATCAATACGTTTCAGTTATCAAAATACGAACTGAGACCTGCTTTTGCCGGAATCATGTTCGTTGATCATGCATGTTCTATTTAACCGTTTTTCAAGCATCATCAACAATCCACACTAACTCGTCACGAACAGAGCAAGGGGCTGGTTCTGCTATGTACTTCGACGAGGAAACGTTCTCCTAGAAATTACCGTTCGGGGCTAGCATGCATGCTACCAAACCAGTTATATAGGGATTAACAATACTGAGTTCTGTGAAAGCTTCTAAAACTTTGCCTACAAATTACAGTTTAATCCTACCAGACTGTCGCAGTGTCTGGCAGAGCTGTTTAAATCAAGTGCACAACACTCCATTGTTCGCTTAATTCAAGGCTCTATCACTTCCATCGCGAAATTTTCCTGTTTCTGTTGAGTCCCCACACATGTGGAGGTGGTAGGATATGGTGGTTTAGCCGAGTCTCTACGTTTGAATTACTCATGAATTGATGGCAAAGGTTAAACGAAGATCATGATAATAACTGTAGTTATAATAATGTACTTGAATAAATTCGCCAAAAAATATATCGTATAATTTATGCAGAATATATTTCATTACAGTAATTCCACTCTGCGATATTTTACCCCGCTTTCATGTTAAGACGTACTGAGAGTTATGAGGTGCGCAAGTCATTCTCAGTAGTATTCCATATTTAATAAATACTTTTAGCCACAGCTTCCCTTCTTCAATTAGTCTGGTCTAGTTTCTATTTCACCGGTACATTTGGTAGGAAGTAAAAAAATCCTATTTTTAACATCACACATCTTTTTCTACAAAATTTGGTGTTGGTTTTTTTCAACAAGGAAATTCAGCGTTCCATTTTAGTAATCAGTAATAACTACATGTATAATTATAGAAATTACGTCGTGACTAATTAATGTGAATGCATGAATATTCTTTAGACTGAACAGGTGGACGAGATTTGGGTGCACCCGCAGTACGTGTCGGGCAGTCGGCCTCTCAATGACATCGCCCTCATCAGGCTGGAGGCCCCGCTTCTCCTCAATGGCTCCAAATACCCTGCCTGTGTTGACCTCAATGGAGACGGTTTCCTCACTTCGGCCTTTGCCATGGTCGGTGTGGCTTTTCTTATCCAGGCGTTTCTATAGTTTAACGCGCAGCGGTATTTTCAGGATTTTTGTGCAAGTGTTTTTACTCTCTCTGGGAAATTCCTCATTTATTTGCTTCCCCAATTATTTATTTATTTATTTGACTGTATTTGAAGCTTTTAGTTCATTCACACAATAATGGTGATGAAAGATTCAAACAAATAAACAATATGGGCAAAGAAAAAAATGTTGCTACTTCATGTCAGTACGTTCAGCCTCGTAAAGAATTTTTTCAAATGTGTTTGTATATATACCCAAGAGATAAAATGAACAAGACGAAATAAATTTTAAACTAAGTCAATTCAATTCTATCAATATTTTATTTTAGAGAAGGAAAACTTCGATTTCCCACCTACAAAGTGAAGTAATTAGTTAGCGAGAAAGACATTACTGTGTACATCCCTTCAACAAAATGGGGGAGAGCAACATGATGTATTCAAGAAAAACATGCGACCTGCATGACGAATCATTACCTAATCAGAAGATTATGTTTTCAAAAACTTTGAAATTTGTTATGAGTCTTCGTTACAAATGTTCATGTTTCTCAGCGGAAGCAACACCAGGGTTTGCAATCCCGGGACAAAAAATGAAAATTCAGTAATCTTGGGATTTCAGGAAGACAATCCCGGGAATTCCCGGGATCACAGGATTTCTTAACATTTTTACATTCATGCTATTGTAATTTGTTACCCATGCCCATTCCAGTTTTTAGCGATTTAGGGAGCGAAAAACCTTTCTCTGAGATGTATTCTCTAATGAATTCCCTCTTTGTAATTATATTTACAGACACGCCATCAATGGCTACACGCTTGGTCACTTGTTTTTAGGGAGTTCTTTCATGCACCTTTATGAAACCTGTTATTTTTGTTTGTTCAGGTTCAGTACTCATACTACTGCTCTCCCTTGCACGAGGGAGCATTGCTCCAATACGAATTCTATCTTCTGAGCTACTAGTTGACGCAACTGGGTCTACAGTTTCAAGCTTCACTATGTTGTGTTCACTCTTTAGGTGAAGTAACAAAGCACTGGCAGACCAGCCTATGCAAGGTAAACTCTTGCCGCACTTTATACACTTCGCCCTTTCTCCAGTTGCATCTTTACCATGTGTAGTATCGCCACGCAAAGGCTCTTGTTTTTACAACATCGGCCACTGTCATCGCATCAATTACGATCTATTCTTTATTACCTGTAAAACCAAACCACGAAATATATTTTGATCCGATAGTTATTATGAGATAGTGAAGACTACACTGTAAAGGGATGTAAATTGCAATTATATTAGAACACTAAAGTCCTACCTTGAGCTCCCTAATTGATTAATCATTTTAAACAGCATGATTTTATGTTATTTTCTCATCCATATTTTGAAATAGATATACTACAGGGTGATCAAACATGAGTGACAATTTTCAATAGTACAAAATCTGGTGAACTAACCAACAACCTAACATCACCAACGTTTTTCCAGCTCTCCACTTCGGGAAGTTTTTATTATTCCTCAGAAATGATTCCGGATGCATGGAATATGTTGCTGTCTTTGTGTCATTTAATACAACTCGACTTTGAAATTAGCTGCCCCTGCTCACTAGAAGTTCAGCTTCAGGAAAGATTCTCCCTTCTCTGCCGAAGAATCTATGTTCAATGTTCTGAATTATGGAAAAGTCAAGTACACTGAAGCAATGAAGAGGATTTTTGGAACAAAATCCGAAAAATCTTCGTTAGGTTCCAAACCAAAAGGCATTTCAACGAGTCATCGACAGATCCCTCGTGGTATTTCCGATGACTCGTTGAAATGCCTTTTGGTTTGAAACCTTACGAGGATTTTTCCTGAAGCTGAACTTTTGCTGTGCAGGGGCAGCCAGTTTCAAAGTCGAGTTGTATTAAATGACACAAAGACAGAATCATATTCCATGCATCAGATATCAAATCTACGGAATAATAAAACCTCCCTATGTGGAGAACTGGCAAACGTTGGCGATGTTAGTTTTTTTGTCTAATTTACTAGATTTTGAACCATTCAAAATTGTCACTTATGTTTGATCACCCTGTATTTACAATCCCGGGATTTCCCGGAAAAAAAGGAATTCCCGAACCGGTAAATTTCAGCCCAAAATCATCTGGGATTCCGGGATCCCTGGATGCAAACCATAAACTATCCTAATTTCATAAAATAATAAATTACAATAAATCAAGAGAAAACCTGCGCAACATACAGTGAAGACAAAAGTTGAGCATTGGAGAACAATGCTCATGAATTTAGTTTCTACGTTTACTGTCAGTAAGAGTCGAGAGTTATGACATAACTTTCATCAAAAACTTAGACCCGCTTACACAATGAACTCAATGTTGGAGGGCGTGTTAGTGCTGGTTATCATTTGGTTCAACTTGCAGGCTAATTTTTAGAGACTTTTGATATTTTTAGCTTTATTTCTAATACCCAATTAGGTAATGGCTTGGCCAGGGTTGTTCAGTTCATTGACTGTTTAGTGAAAGTTTAAAACTGTATGGTCGACGGACAGTCCAAATTTATTCAGCAGATAGGCAGTCAAAGTTGTTAGTTAATAGGTATTCCATTCCAAAGCTTCCACAAAAATATACTTGATTTATTGAGCACCTGTTTTATATTTAACAAATTTGCAAAGAACACTATGCCTGAGAACCAAAGCATTATGATTGTAACAAAGTCGCCTAGGGTGAAACTTGAAAGATTGAAAACTCTCGAAACCAGCTACAGAGCGTCAATGTTGATTTTGACATGGCACAAGCCCCATAGTCATTGACCCTCCGTGAGCGGGTTTGGTTCAACATTCCCGGAAACCTGATTTAAGTAACATACTGCACTTATTCAAGCCATTTGAGTCGAACCCGTAACGTGTGCTAGAAGAATCCATGAAAATTCCGAGCCTTGTATTTCAAGGTTAAAGTACTGAGGCAGTTCTTTGTGAAATATCAACGATAAATTAGAATAATGCGTTTTTTACAAAGGGATTTCTCATTACGAAACACTGATTGGTGGGATGCAGCTAAAGAGAACCAAACAGCTCCACGCTTTTTAATAAATTTTCCATCACGATGAAGTATCAGTGAAATTAGAAATATATAGGAGAATATTGTATTCAGTTGAAAATTTTATAAGACGAGTAAATTCAAGAAGTTTAAACTGAATAAATAAATCAAACAGAATCGAAAGTTCAAAATTTGGTCGTCGCCTAAGGAATTACAGGACGAAAAAAGAATCTACGACTTTGACTCCTTTGTTCTGGGATCGAAAAACTGAATTTCCAAAATATACTTTTATCACAACCCGACCCTGTCCCACTGAAATGCCAACTCATAATCTGAATTTTTATTGTTCGGCATCAAGTATTACGACTGGTAGGTGCTTACAGATGTGGATCAGAGTAGATATGCATTCACAATAATTAAAATTAAGCACTCAGTTAAACCGGGTAACTCCAAATTTTAATAGTTCACAGCGAAGTAAAACAAGCTGCCGCACCATTTTTTATGCTTTAGAACACACGAGTATATACTCTTAACATTTTCTGTCGATATTTCCAGTTTTTCTAAGCTTCTCTTTTTGCTATTCAATCATACTGTTAACCATATCTGTGCATTCTATGATTTTCGAATTAAATTCTCAGTATATCTATTTTAAATTCTCAATTGATTTCCTGGTTTCCTCAATTACATTAAATTTCTTACGTAATCAGTCCACTTCCTATTTCCTTTACATTACATTGCATTGACGCTCCCAGTGTATGTTTGTTTAACGATCTTAAGAAGTTCGTTGACGGGTATTGCATTATATTTTGCTAATTGGTCAAGGTGCCACTCTACAATTTTACCAAAATCAAAATCATGCATGAAATTGAGTAATTTATAAGCCCATGCAGCATCTTACTCTCTGCTGTCACGTGGGAGCTTTACGAGCATTTCAGTAAAGTGAGAACTGTAACTTAACTAAATTGAAATAACTATAAGCCAGGGTTGCGTAGTCGTAGGAATAAATTTGCGACGCAGACTCCACCTTTTACGAATTTGGCGACTCTGACATAGACTCCGACGTCACCTATTCTCAAATTTGCTACTTCAATTCCTTCTTTTCACAATTTGTACGATGAATATTTTATTTCTTAACGTTTGCAGGGGCTGCAACCTGTACATATTTTTTATGTTCTTCAATTATAAATGAACTTTAAATTGGAGAGAGAATGTTAAAGAATCAAGGTTTATTATTATTTAAATATTACGAACACGGGCTTCTCGAGTAGGCAGGATAGACAGTGCGTCCCCTGAAAAGTATAGATCAGCATCAACAATTTCTCTCTGGCTTTAAGATATCAAACGAAATTATAATAATAGATCTAATTACTATGCTCGAAATCCCAATTTTTAATATATCTGTTGATAGAGTATAGGCACGATTTGCATTGCCTTTCGATTACTGCATCTACACTACGCAGAGTAACTATACTGTACTGGTGCCATATAATGGCTCAACACTATGTTATATTATAGCAATAATAGAAAAAGTCGTTCTGCTTTCATCTCACCAGGCCTGACGTATCTGGAACATTTTGTCTACGAATGAAAGCCACCTTAATTTTTTGGGTTTGTAATATGTTACCATTTTTTATTCTCTTCTAACTTTTTATTATGTATTTGACTCTTTCTAATTTTAATAAACGTTAATTTACAATTCATTTTGTATTTTTGGTGCAATTTGCAACGTTTTTTCCAATATATTTTGTTCTATCGCATAAAATGCAACAATCATTGCAGCTGAGGCAGTGCGTTGCCCTCAGTTACAACATGTGTGTGGCTAAGTGAAGTATTTGCTTGTGTTGTCTTGTTATTTTCATTGCAGCTCGCTTGCGTTATATTTTAATATTTTCACAGATCCCAATATTGAAGAGAATTTTTTTTGCAAAGCAAATTTATACGAAAATAAATGAAGAAGAAGTACTTTAAAAACATTTACTTTGAACGTTTCGAGCCTTGGCTCATTCTCAACTAAAAGTCTGCAAGTAAAATAAAAGACATGTCAGTGGAGTCAAGATTACAGAATCGCAGAATACAAGTATGCAATGCAAAAAATGAAATACAATACAAAAAATACGGAATGCAACATAAAATATTAATAAACTGAATTTAACGATTGACTATTTTCAGAGGGTATGCACTCTGCATTTCGTTGAGAGAAGGTTTGAGTTTATGAATAAATAATTTAAACAATTTTTTTTTTATTTTAACAATTTAAACAATTTATTTACCACAGTTGATACAGAGGTAGGATGTTTCTTAAGTCTAGTACAATGGTCAAATTTGAGTATAGCTACCTGTGGGCCCGAATAAGTTCAGCGACTTCTGGGGCATCCTACCATCAACGTTATTCTAAGTCGTACAATAATGCGCTAATAATGATG
>JACJUY010007080.1:18481-31582 GCA_014220935.1 Platorchestia sp. MABIK
GAACTTGACTTGGATTAAATTGAACTTGACTTGGATTAAATTGAACTTGACTCGGATTAAATTGAACTTGACTCGGATTAAATTGAACTTGACTTGGATTAAATTGAACTTGACTCGGATTAATTTGAAGTGAAAAGGTGTAGAAGTCATTAGGTATAAAAACATAAGGTTTTTGGCAAAGACTACTCCTTTTTCACTTCAAATTAATCCAAGTCAAGTTCAATTCAATCCAAGTCAAGTTCAATTTAATCCAATTCGAGTTCAATTTAATCCAATTCAAGTTCAATTTAATCCAAGTCAAGTTCAATTTAATCCAAGTCATTTTCAAATTAATCCAAGTCAAATTCAAATTAATCCAAGTCAAGTTCAATTTAATCCAAGTCAAATTCAAATTTATCACAGTCAAATTTTACATATATATAGTAATACATTTGAAATTTATGTATGTAATTTTGTCTTTTTTAAAATAATTTTAAAAATACCTTTTTCAGTATCTTATGTACCGATTTCTCTAATATGGAAGTATAGAAGAAAAGTGTTTCTCATTGAATTTGGATCAGCGCTTCCCTCAAGATGGATCTCTACAACCAATCAACGGACTATTAAACAAGTGAAGATGAACAAGAAAATATACGCCCAGGAGTAAGAAGAGGAGTAAAGAGAGGAAAATACAAGAAAACACGAGAAGAAAAATACAAAGTGATAGATGCTGCGTTGAAAGATGAAGATTGGAGAGCAGTGGCAACATTTTTCTTGCTAATGCAGGAATGTATCTGTGTGGTAATGTACTCATATAAATTGTAATCAAACGGTACTCAGTGAATCACATTTGTATATTTTTTATATATAAAATATACATTTCGTCCGGTAGTAATCTTTTGTATTTGCATGTACATGATTTCAAATATATGTGTGATAAAGTGGAATTTTGCGTATATAAATATCTATAGGAGTAAATAAAACCTCGAAACTGCGTATGTGTCGCATAAAATTGCTTTTTGAAAATAATCATTTGAGTGTATGCACACTGTCATCAATGTAGAATTTTAAAACAACTTTAACGAGGAGTATAATACGAAGTTTTTATAATTGACTTGCATCTTTGACACGGTTCAAAAATCTGAATCACACTCTGCCTCCTGATACTGGATAATTTCCACATTTTACGACAGCTTGTTTTTATATTGCAGAAATTTCATGCATTCCTTGCTGAAAGGAAAATCGACTGTCTTGCTATCACATCCCATAGATACAGATTTAACACAAAAAAAATTCATATTAACAGGTGATTGTGGCAATTTTTAACTCAACTTAGGGTTCGATTAATTAAATATAACTTGGATTAATGTGAACTTGACTTGGATTAAATTGAAATTGACTTGGATTAAATTGAACTTGACTTGGATTAAATTGAACTTGACTTGGATTAAATTGAACTTGACTTGGATTAAATTGAACTTGACTTTTATTAAATAGAACTTGACTTGGATTAATTTGAAGTGAAAAAGGTGTAGTCGTTATTATACATCATGAGTTGATGACTATAAGTCTTTGTGATCACAACATAACTTTAGGTTTCTGCAAAGACTAGTCATTATCAATCAAACATCATACTATAACCTAAAGACTAGAAAATATCGTTGTAGGGAGCCTCTGGTATAAAGTATAACACATTTAAAGCGTACATAAACACGTAAAATGAACGTACCAAAGACTTACACTATTTCATTGATTGCATTTTCTTCGCAGACGTTCAGCCGCCCGAACGGTGAGAACAGGTACGAGTACGAAACTGTGCTGCAACAGGTGGACCGATCTTGCGACAGCCGCCTATCTCAATGTACGTCACTCGTGTTCGAACACTCGCAGTTCTGCGACAAAGACAAAGGTTAGTCAGAAAAAAACGAATTTATTCTGAATGTGGTGGTATTTTGTGCTTTGTAAAATGTTACCATATGTTTAAGCCAATGCACCTTTATTTGTTTAAGTGACAATTGGAGTTTTAAGGAGGATAAAATGGGCAAATTTGCCGCACGACAATGGCGCAAATATTATCGTGTTACTCATTGCCTTTGTAGGCGATGATAGCGTGTCAACTGGTGCATTGTACTACATTGTAACAATAATATCGAAGCGTAAAAAACGAGTGCAAATAAAGGAAAGGTAACAAAACCGATGATTAGTTTTCACACAAGTCTGATTATGATGTTTAAAAACTACAATTCTCACTTATGGCATTTTTCTCTGCATATGAGTGATAAATATATTTTAGATTTTGCATGTTTGCTTAGAATACTCCTTGGATTTCGAAACAATGAACTAAACATGCATGTGTGGAAATTAAATTAATGTTGGTGAACGATGGTGGCTGTGAATGAATACATTTTTATGGAAAACTATTCTGTTTCATCACAGAAGAAAAACGGCGTCGAAATAATGAAGTAAGAAATTATCCCCTGAGATTTGAGTATTGATTTTCTTGGTTGTCGTTCCCAGTTGCTTCCAATGACAAAACGGAATTCCCGCCTCCTGCAGCCAACAGTGCCTCTTACTCGACCATATGCACAAGCATAAGTTTTTTATCTGATTTACCTTCGCAATCAAGTTTTAATTTCCATACTCTTTCCATCAGGGCTTTTTAGGAGCTAAACAGTTAATTTGATCAATGTTTTACAATGTACAGAAGCTCACATGAACTTGACGTGTTTGTCTTCCGAAGAACTCACTGATTTGAGCGAAGAATACGCTACGACAGTTCACCTCGAAGTTATGTATCATGACTAGAACTATCAACACTACATAAAAACTATCTAGACTAGAACTCTCAACACTACAGCACTGATGCTAGAATTTTTTACAATTTCTGTCGTCGTAGCATAGAGTTGGAAACATTTGAAAACCCAGCTTTTGCGAAGTTAATTGCTTCCCATGTGCTCGTTGGCCGATAGCAATAGCTAAACGGAGTGAAGAAGGTCGCGTTTCCTCGCACACTGAAAGTGTAGATTTTGCAATTTAATAATTAGGAGCCTGTGCAATTTGAACTGTTCGATGGCCCCATGTCGCTCTCAGAATTAATTCGGAAAAGTATCAAAAAAAACTTCTTTACCAAGTAAACCACTAATTTAGCACTTAATTCACTTTTCATAAGGAATTCACTACTTAAAATTTCAAGTACAGGAATTTGTTTAAATGCAAAAACACTGTAAATAGGCTTCCGTGTATAGAAAAGATCGATAAACGAACAAAGTCGTTAATAGAACGATGACTACTCTCCTTTAGCTGCAGATATCAGTAAACTGAATGACAAGAAAGCATCACGTTAAACTCAGATGAATACTGGTATGCGCTCGATATCAAGAATAATTCTACTTCAGCGCGCATGCTGACACTGTTGTGGGTCGCGCGCACTCCATGCACTCAGAGGTAGATTTGGATAGAATAAGAGACAAATCTTTTCAAGGGATTACGACATTTAGAAACTCTGGTAAAACGTTGAACAATAACATGGTAGTGTTCTACCTTGGAGTGTGTTCTATGTTGAATTGCCGCAGTTGCTTTCCCATGCTATTTCCATTACGCTGGAAGAAATTGAATGAAATACCTGGAGGAGTCGAGGCTTCATTTGATTCCCACTGTGTGGAAATAATTGTCCTACTACACTTGTCATGGATCCCTAAGGACAAACATACATTTTTTTGACATTGCAACTGAATCTGATTTATATCCTTTTAGTTTATTTATTCTGCGACACCTATTATTCGGTGAAAGTGACATAGGTTCTCCATAATTTCCTCAGGGAACGTCTTATTTTAGGCCCATCAATTTACGAAATAAATACGAGGTGAGAGATAGAAGAGAATTCTCCATTTAAATCTTCAAAAAACTATAGTTTTCGGCCCTGTTTCTTTCCAAAAAGACACGAATGAATTATTTTTGGAAAGACTCAAAAACAGAGTTTATTCAAATCAGACTCTGGAAAGCACAAATTATGAAAGGTCACAATATAGAAAGGCAGCCCTTGATTACAATTAAATACTACTGATTTTAAGAGTATTTTCAATTGTAAACAGTCAATACTCTCATCAAACAAAGATCAAAACATTAATGAAAATAAATATTTCCTATCGATATGTTCACGACAGCTACTTGTAGGATGCTGTCTAGTCCTGTTATTAAAAGGAAAACCAAGCAAATTATCGTTTCGATTATATGTTCAATAACTCATACAAGGGTTTGGTGCGGATAGAGTCCTCATACCGCGATGCGTAAGGTGCTCGGCTAAGTTTATGTCGAGGTGTGGTCATAAATGTCAGTCGATGGTACTTTTTTTACTCAGAAAATAGTCTTCTGGTACGTTTATCGTTCAGAATTGTATAAAAACAGGCTTTTGGAAAATGTAGATACCATTGTCGCAAGACGTTAAATAATAGCAATTAAAATCCAATAATTAATTGTAATTAAAATCTAGTAATTGATAGTAATTAAAATCTATAATTAATTGTCACTAAAATCTAAAATTAATAGAAATTAAATTTAATGATTTATATTGACCAAGAGCTCACTGTTTAATCACTTGAAAAACGGGAGTGGATGACCATCAGCAGAAAAATATAACTGAACGAAAGTAAATTTTACATGAACGCACATCAGACGAAAGTGTTTTTAAGTATCTTTTTTAAATTAGAAAAAAATTGAGCGCAAGATGAAATTTTCTATGTATTTAACTTGATTTGTGACATCATTTTTGAGCCTATCAACTGCTATGGATGATTTCTTTGCGTCTTTAACACGTTGACTCCAGCATGACCCCCGGTGGTCTCTGAAGAGATTTTAATAATAGGGCGTGACCCATCGGTGGTTACCAACCCAATTTTCCTGTGTGCTTAATCAAGGCCAAATGAAAAGGCGACTCATTTAGTGTTTGACATAGTCAGGATTGAAAAATGAAATTGGCTTCGATTTTAATTTTATGTTTTTTTAACTTCAGTTTTACCCCCAGCAGTTAAAGTGATGAAGTAATTTGAAATATGGTTCATGATTTTATTGTTTTAAATGATGTCTTCAGTTATCCAAGGCTTATGTTTTTCTTTCTATTTAATTACGCATGTGACGATTATATGATCATACAACATTGTTTAATTGCAGTACTGGAAGCATTAGTTAGTTTGTCGCGGTTGATTTGTCATTTTGAAATTCCGTTGTCGCAGTTTGAATGCCAATGTCTTGTTGCCGCATTTTATTTTGTATTGGAGCTTATCAATAGTATTTGTGACTTACAGCAAACCACACGCACATTGAAGCTGTAGATTGATAACGCGATCTTGGGATTACAATAACCGAGTTTTAAACTTGCCAATAGAAAAGTGTCAGTACTGTGCATGCAATATTGCCAAAAGTCGTTTGCTCAATTTTCTGTTATTCATCGTGAAATTTATTATTGTTTCGCGACACATTAAATGTGTCCCTTGCTTATGGCAAAGTGTGACCGTAGATGTTCGACGAGGCTAAGATCCGTTAGTTGATAAGGACGCTCCATAACGCTCATTTATTTCTTTGAAACCAGTTTCGATACTTGGAAAGAATGACCTGGAGCGTCATCGAAATAAAGTGGAACTTCATGTAGTATGTTATAAGTTTATAACCAAAAATATTACAGTATGAGTGTACTGCAGTGTACATTAAATTAATAATTTATTTACCAAGTTTAATCAACCACATGGGCCCTCACTCCAACAATGTTATGGTTTGGGTTCTTTTAGCCTATGATCTGACCAACATTAAGAAACATATTATAACCACCTATTTCAACACTAAAAATTGACGGAAAAATAGCTAAAAATTAACGGAAAATATTAAGAAAAATAATTTAACATGAAAAACAGAGGAAACACATTTTTTATTATCTGGTAACTTGCTCCAACCTGAACAATCCATAACAATGCCATTTTTTTAATCCTTCTGATTGTGATATCAGCGTATTTGAGTTCGATTCGCCAGATTTTTAACTTTTTAATACCCGCCCTAAAATTTTGTTCATGGTTGAATTTCCATTCAGTCGAGTGGGAGAACAACATGCATCTACATTGTTTCTTGAACAAATTTTATTAAACAGAAGATACAATTAAATACATATGTAGGTAGCTAATGTTCATTTCGAACGTTGAGACATGTTGCCCACTCTTAATTGCGTCGTATGTTTACAGAAGAAGAAAATAATCTGCTGGGTGGGTCATCGGGCGATCCGTTCATGCAGAACCTTGGCTCGGATTACAACGAAAGTTGGGCTGTGTCCGGCATCGTATCGCACACGGTGCAACAGAAGAATTGCGGACTTCCCTTCACCATTTACACAAGTGTTCATCATTACAAAGACTGGATTCAAGAGGTCATCAATAGCGGTCCTTAGAATTGAATATCTGTAATATTGGTACAAGGGTGAGCCTCTTCGGTACTACTAGCTGTAGAAGCGTTCTCCCGGAGCTAGAAAATTTTTTTTTTAATGATGATGGCAAGCTTTTCATGTACATGCAGCACAGTAGGCAAACTTCGGTGGCCATTACGCGATTAGTCAGGCAGAGTCATTAGGAAAGAGAAGATGTCGAGAAACAATTTTCAGTGAAATGTGCGCACGATCCTCAATAAAATGTTGCCACAATAAAAAATCTAGTTTCCATCAGATTCACGAATCGTACCTATCTTTACTACGCCAGTAAAAGCAAAAAAACTTTTCAGAATGACTTTCATATTGCCAAAATAGTTGCCACTTGCTTCAATGAACCCGTCAAGTCACTTGCAGATTTTTCCAAAATACACTCAACCATTTTTGATGGGATTTTATCCTCGTCTTTCATCCCTATTGCACAGGAAACAACAATGTTAGCACAAATAAGAACGGATATCCCAGATAAAATAAACATATATAAGAAATAAATAAAAACGATAACATTTCAAAATTTATCACATGTGCTAGTATTTATGTTAGATCTTGTAATGGATGGGTCGATATATAGCCTTCTAGAAAGATTTAATAGTATGTGAATAATTTGTTACGTACGTCAGCAGTCAAATTCATTCTGAATTCAGGGAAAAAGTTTTACCCATTTTCAGCTAAACGGCTTAATATTTTGAGTTTTGAATTGCATATTGTACGACAGCTTTTTGTATTGTCTTAGGTTTTTCCTTGATTGTATTGTTCACAATTAAACTGTTTTTGGCATGTTACTAACGATTTGTCTCTGCACCCCCTTCCGTTTAAGGAGACGGTTCGGATCAAATTCCGGATAAAGGTTGGTTAGCGGCTTATGAGCTTATCTTATAGGGAATTTTTTTGAGCATCCAACGATATAATTGGCTATCAAGTGCGTGCATTGGTTCGTCTCCTACGCGCACCTTGGCGAGCCCCAATGGATGGATGACCTCCCCCTTCCCTCCTTATGACGAGTCAGTTTTGAGCGATCTTCTACGGGAATAGCAAGAGTGTTCATTCATGGCCTTGCTCGAAATCATTTCGCACTCAAACGAAACATTCTAACACTCTGATAAATTATGATGATGTAACTGAGTGTTTGTTTTGAGTCCGGCAGTTCTGAGTCATCAGCTAATTAGCTTGTTGTGTAAACATCTAATAGCCTCCCAAAGTTTTGAAGGTGCACGAATGGCAAATATATCAATCGAAAAGGCTTAGAAAGAGCTCCAAATAAAAAAAATTTGATTTAGAAGAAAAAACAGTTTTAAAGTGATAAAAAATAATTTTAAAGCAAAAACTGCTGTTCTGAAACTTGCATTCATTGTTTTTGATATGGATCCTTTCCCACAGTTTTGAAGGTACAGAAATTGCTGTATATCAATCGATAGAACTCAAATAGAGCTAAAAACAATGGAGTTCATTTTAAAAAACGACTTGGTTCAAAAATTATGAAAAAAAGAACAAACAAATTGAGGGAAAATGGATGTCGTGAAAACACCTTTTCGACCTTTGAAGGGATTCTTCTCCCACAGTTTTAAAGGTACAGGAATGGCAAACATATTAATCGATAGCAGTTAAAACTATCTAGAGATCCGGTGAATACGATTTTTGAATTTCTATTCATATTGAAATTTAAAGGCAAAATAATTCGAAGAAAAAACAAACCATGGTGGGTTTTTGAGTCAAAAAATTCTTAAAATTCACAAAATCAAATTATCGTCAAACGTTCGCAGCGGATCTCTAGACAAGACAATTAGTTATCTAGAATACATTTTACCAGTTCTGTAACTTTAAAATTGTAGCAGATTAATCATTTTCCGTAATACCCATATTTTCATGTTTTTTTAAAAAAAAAATCATATATCTCATAAATGTACGAAAAAAACACATGAGTCAAAAACAATAGCCGCATCATTCTACACCCATGGGGAAAATATCAGAAAAATTCGTTGAGAACTTACGGACTTTTTGAACCCAAACCGTCTCCTTAACGGTCATAACTATGTATTGTGCACGCTTTGCCTTTTCTCGATTGACGCTATTTATGATTTTTCTTATATTAAAGATTTGATGCTAATGCTATTAAATTTTTCCATCCAATCTTGTACGTGACCTCTTGGTGTCAAATGCACTTCCATAGCATGTACAATTGTACACATCGCCCTCATTTTGTGTGACCATCTGTTACACTTAAATTAGTAAGGTACATTTTGGAAGTCCCACTACATACCATCGACAATTCGTTTGTCATCTAATTTAAAATATATGTTACCTAACGGTCTTTACCGACGTATAATCTACCTTCACAGTAATGATTCACTAGTAAGGAATTGAAATGAAAGTAAAACCCCTTTTAATTTCATAGGGTTACAATACCCGTATATGTAAGAGTATGTTTGTCGTAAAAGCTTACTATAAATACAGTTCCGTATATACGGGGTGGCTGCTTGTACTTGTTAAAATTACTATAACCTTTTTCATAGGCATGATAGGAAAATAAATCTGATATCATTTGGAAGAGGAAGAAGAGGAGTTGATTTTTCAGTTTTATTCTACATTACTGGACCAACGATTCAAAATGCCCATCACGAGCTGTGATACATTTCTTGATTCTTCTTGTATTAGAGTTCTCAGTGTTTTAAAAAACATTTTCCGCCACAGAGACTTTTCTTATAGATCCTCCCGTAACAATGTTTCTCACAATAAACGGATTACCACCATGGCAAGTTTCTCTGAATCGATATTTTGTTGGGTTTGAATCATTATTCCAAGAAGAATTTCTTCCGAGTCCCGACGATGGATCCCATTTTCGTCATTTCCTCGATGATGAACTTGCGTTGTTGAAGAGTCATTTGTGTCATGTTTGCTGATTGCAATAATGTTCGCTCCTGCACCGTTGATGTTTATGCTTATTTGGAGGGCACACGGCATATACCAGATACGTATGAAAGCAATGAATTCTGTCCTTTCGGATGTTCTATGTTGAAGTCTCTCATTTCATATTTCTGAAACGTTATTGGAATTTTAAAAGGCATGCATTTTTAGCAACCACCCTGTAGATTGCATTTTTCAAGTCGTTTTCTAAGAACCTCCATCTTTAAATTTTGAAGGTGCCTACTTTAATTAGTTCTCCAATTTTGGTTGCCAAAATCATGGAGATGTGTGAAAATTGTCATTCGCCGGCAGCCTGCAAAACAATTCCACATCAGTACACCTCGAAAACAAGTAAATGTGCCGCCTATTTGACCCCAAGAGTCTTTGCTCATCAGCTCGGACAGATAAAATGAGGCGCAGAAGAAGTAATTACTTCGATGTATATTTAATTTGTTTTTCAACAGTGTTTATTGTTTGAAACTATCAACGACCTCAAAAGCGTGATTGTTCATAGTTTTGAAATGAAAGGAAAGTTCTCCAATAAGACTGAATCAGATGGGTTTTTGTCTTAAAGTGAAGTATCTTTGAATAACTGGGAGTGAATTCATAATAGTTTTTTTTCTATACTATTAACGTACTCGAATTAAATTCGGGATAGTGATATAAACATGAGGTTTTGAGCATTTTATCATTAAAAATGAAAATTGCTTGCTAAGATTTTTTAGTGAAATGAATGTAGAGAGTAAAATCTAAATGAAAGATTAAAGTTCAAGTGTGTTGCAAATAAAACGTAACATGTACTCCTTTTAAGAATTAATTTACTTTGTTTGTTATTCATTGTTACTGGTGTGAGCAAATGACTGCATATGGAACGCTCTAGGACAGGTTACTGAGGGAGCACAGTATCAAGGTCCAGGTACAAGGAGCCTCACGATGAGTAAACTTCATAAAGCAATCGACGTTACTCAAACATTAATTTTCAAAAATTTGTTTTTTAATGCGTTTTGGAATGTTTGACATAAATGGAACATAATTTACCACGATAATACCCGAATAATAATACCAATCATTGACCTCGTAGTGATCTTAGCGCACATCTGGCTTTTTTGATGATCTGCAACGTAAAATTAATATCATTCGTGTTACAATTGAAGAAAACACACTGAGCTTAAGATAAAAACTGTGATGAACTTGAGGACGAAAGGATTTGAATGGGTGTGAGCGGATAAATACAAACCACCTGAAAACAGTAATTTTTTAATTAATGCACCAATTGAGCCACGTGATTTGAGTCAAGTTTCACTATGGGATTTTGATTGGTAACATTTATTAGCAAACAATATAATTAGAAATGTTACACCTGTATGAGAAATTTGGAGTCATTCAAATTGACGTAAATAGTTGGTGTCTAGCAGCTACGTCACATAGCACTGAAAATAACTATTCTATATCAAGGGTTCAGCGATTATTTA
This sequence comes from Platorchestia sp. MABIK, assembly GCA_014220935.1. Classification (NCBI taxonomy): domain Eukaryota; kingdom Metazoa; phylum Arthropoda; class Malacostraca; order Amphipoda; family Talitridae; genus Platorchestia; species Platorchestia sp. MABIK. Next base: position 29,294 of record JACJUY010007080.1, read on the forward strand.
GTGAACTGCACGGTGGCAGTTTGTGAGTCAATGGAAAATACTCTTACCACTCACAAATTAATTAGCTATATAATCAGCAATAATTATTTCTCTTGTTCTTAATGCTCGATACATCTCTGATTAACTAAGATATGTTTTTATTTTATTTTCTACTTTACTTTACAAATTGTTGTTCCTCCTCCGAGACGACACACTAGAAAATTTATTTGTCAAAAGGAAAATCATCGCTCGCACGTCTGCGACGACGCAACATTGGTGTCCCCTGCTGGATCGCAGGAAACTTGTCATATCTACACAGTGAGAGCAGATGTCCTGAAAGTATTTATAGTCAAGCCTCTGGAACTGAGGCTTTGCTCTTCATTGTGACATTCATGTAACAACCGTGAATCAATGCCAGCGAAAATTTAAAAACTTCCCCAAATTAGATCACAATTGGGAGTAAAGGAATTCCACGAAACCCAAAATACGCAGGATTATCGCTAAATTGAACAGTAGTTTACACTTCGAATGCTCCACAAAAGCAATCAAATGACACATGAAAAAACATGTTTTATCATAGTCGCGATGATTTAGGAACTTCATACCGCACGTGAGACGAAATTATTTATTACGATATTCGTTTATCAAAATCTCAAAATTAAATCTCAAAATCTCTTATCAAAAATGTAATTGATAATTCAGTTTCGATTTTTGATGGTTTAATATTACTGTTTTTAATTTAAAACTCAAATATCTCTTCAAAAACATTCTCATTTAGATACAAATGACTTCGATGGCAATCATTTGGGGTTTTTAAATTCAAAGGTAATTGAAGATGAATATATTATGCTGTAATCTAAATTGTTAACGTAATGAACTTTGCCAGAACGTGTTTTGTCATGTTCGGTGCCCGATTCCATCTCATGTTGATGACAGTGAAAGTGTAAATCATCAGCATCTGATTCAATAAACTACGATTCAGTGCTTATGATGAGTTTGAAGATCTTCGAAAGACAAAGTAGCAAAAAAATAATCGCAAATGTACGTCACCTTAGATTAAACTTCGTAATTTGGTATGAAAATTCATTCTTACACATATTTTCAGCCCAGTCACAAAATTGATTATGACATTTTAAAGTCATTTTCAATTTTACGAATATAAGGCACGTAAATACTTAATTGACTAGATAAATGTTTGTCAGTCATAGGTCTCGTATCAAAACATCAGGAAATTTTATGTGTAACACAGCAAGAGAACATCAACCAAACATTAGACACTCAAGAATTACTGACCTAACAAGGTTGGTACATTTTAGCAAAGATTGTATACAGTTAATTCTGTAGACGATAAAAAGTGTGGAACAGATTTATGCCTCCCTGGAAAAAACTATTGGAAATCTATACTGATTCAATATAAATTTTACTGATATACATCACTTCTGGTCATTCATACAAAAAAGAAAAATCAAAGATGAAGTCATAAAGTTAAGTAATAAAATAACTATATAATGAAATCCCTATAAGGGACTTCTTTGAAAACTATTTCTGTCGAGTAAAGTTGAAAATGTGAAAAAATGAGCTCTCAATTGAATCCATTGGGAATAAAAATGCTTCTACTCTCTCGTTATAATACGGTACTTCACCACTATGATTTACAGCATGAATAAGTTGAAAATAAATGCAGAGGATATTAATTGTTTTTTACTCGACGTTACCAAATCCCTCTTTTACCTCATTCATTCAGACATTGCAGAATTTTTCCGTTAGTTTATTTAGAGAAGCTCGCAACCTACGCGCACTATATAGAACCAGATAGTGAGTAAATGGAACATCTGTAAACAATGATAGCCCGATTCCGCCTGCGAGAAAAAAACAAAGAAAAGCAGTTTATTTCCTGTAGAGATGATGCATGAAATGTGTTGCAACGCAGGGTGTGAAAAATATCCACGTAAAAGTTGGTCAACATACCATAATTGCAGTCATAATTGCCGTCTCAACCCAGGTAGCAAGAAATTATTAAGCCAATATTGAGTTGATAATTATTTATTGACCCGATATAGGAATCTTGTATTACATTAATAGGCTGATAACAAGACAGTATCAAAAAAAGATATACTTATTCATGATATTAACTTGTTATTGGGACAATTTAGTAAATAGTTTTATTTCTAATATTGAACTAACAGTGTATATTTATATATGTATGATATTCATATAAGTGGAAACTATCTCATAATAATTAAAAATCTCGCAATTTAATAAAATCTGTTAAAACATAAATTATTATTGCCCAAGCATTGGGTTGATATC
>JACJUY010007080.1:31767-43068 GCA_014220935.1 Platorchestia sp. MABIK
AAGAAAACTATCGAATCCTGTCATTTTTGAAGAATCAATGTACATTAGTAGATATACATTAGTAAAACTTGATTTTTAACATTTGATTGCCAATTTAAAAGTCGTTCGTAAATAAAGATCATAATAACCATATGTGCAGGTTGCAATACCTGCAAGCAGTAATATTTATCTTATCAATTGTGAATAGGTGGAGTTGGAGGCACAAAATTGTGATTAGGTGGAGTCGGTGTCGGAGTCGCAAAATTTTTGAAAGGTGGAGTCGGAGTCGGAGTCGGAGTCGCAAAATTCTGGAAAGGTGGAGTCGGAGTCGGAGTCGGAGTCGTAAAATTCTGGAAAGGTGGAGTCGGAGTCGGAGTCGGAGTCGCAAAATTCTGAAAGGGCGGAGTCGGAGTCGGAGTCGGAGTCGCAAATTTATTCCTCCGACTCCGCAACCCTGGTGCGTACGTTAACGAGGATCTATAATAGTAACTCGCTTGTACCAATAAGAGCAACCACAAGCTTTGTCAAACGATAAAGTTATGAAACTGAAAGCGCAGATATTGTTGACGCAAGAGAATAAAAGAAAAATAGATTGCCGCAAGGGCTAGCAAAAAAATTTTATGAAACGAAGAGATCACTTGAATTAATATTTACGTGGATAAGTCAAAATCATAATGCTATTTTCTATTCACTGATATTGTAGATTTGTAACTCGATACTTATTCTTTACATGCCATAAGGTGAATTTAATCGTACGTCTAAATTCATTAAATTTTCTTATAGTTTACAGAAATAAGTCAATGGTTACTAATGCAATGGTAACGATGTAAATCATTGGTTATGGATGCAATGGTAACGTTATATATCAATGATTATAGATGCAATGGTAACAGTGTGAACCAAAGATTAAATTGTTATAGAGAAGCAGGGATTGTGGAACGATGATATTTAAAATTAAGCGAGTTTCGATAACTTTCAGAATTGAGAAATTTATGGCGGTTCGAATGGAAGTCACAGTACAATATACGATTTAGGTTTTTCGTACAGTTTTCATTTTCAAATATTCGCAGAAAATACATCCAGATACTGTATTTAGAGTTGAAAATTAGAATCACGAGCATAGCTATTTTGCGCTAATTCTTATGCAAATTCATTAAATACGCTCTGCTCTACGCGTACAAAAAATCCTATCATTTGCACATAAGCATTCGAGCAGATGATTTGATCGATTATATAGAGGTGTTGATTTATGAAACGAGCTTGTTTGGTATTACTTAGGGAGCACGAATTGCAGCACACAGTCGTGATTCGTGAAACAGGACGTGTCATCTTTTCCTAAATCAATTCATTGATAGTGAGTTTTTTATACTGGGGGAGGTTTTTACACTTTGGTACATGATGCTAAAGTTAATACTGCACCATCTTTCTGCGTAATATCCGAAAAATTTTCAAAAATGATTTATGTCCTACTAACAATCATTCCTCAGTGCGGATACAACGAGACGTCGTTCTGACTATTCTCCTATTCATGTTGTTCATGAAAAACCATTGTTCAATAACCATTGTTCAACCATGAACAATAACATTCATGAAATGTTATTCATGAACAACCTCCCACACCTCAATTCAAATATTGGAATTACAAATAAATTATCAATGTTTCTAGATTGTTACACAGCGTTTAGTTAATTAAATGACTGCATATTGCGATCTCCATCTTACTATCAAGACAGCTGAGAGTTCCATTGGCAAACACTTTGAAACAATATGATACAATCATTAGGTGGCCAGGTCTCTGGTTCACTAGAAATTTTAGAAGCCGAGTTAGTCGAAGATCTCTCCTGTCTTCTATTCGCTACATTTCAATATTAGCATGTATGATTCGTTTTAGAGCTAATGCTCTTCGCTGAGAATAGCACGTTTTTTTTCAAATCCACTTCATAAAATCAAATAGTGGTATTCCGACTTGAAGACATGTTCAACTGCCACAAGTTTCAATATGACTGAAGGTAGCCGTTGTTTACGAAACAAAATATATGTTGTTCGTTTAACGAAGATCATTCGTTACGCCAGTAAATATCGGTGACAAGCCCGTTGAAGGAAATTCAAGTAATAGACTCATAATGATCCCCAGAATTTGCAGTCAATTTTCCTGACAACAAAGAACTTCGGAACAGCGCAAAGGGTATTAAAGCAGACCTTTTCGCAGTATTCTGTGTACAAATTTTATATTGAACTTGTCAATATCTTTATGAAAATGCTTTTTCAGCATAGCTAATTTCGAATGCAAGTTTACTCAAAAAATTAATTTAGGCGAATGAAAATATTTTTACATTTGTACCTGTGAATATTCCATGAGAACTTTTCAGCGTTAGCACTATATACCTCCAAAACCGTGATCATTTTAATAATTAATCAAAAGGAATATAATTTTTCTCAGTAATCCGAATGAAATCGAAGAGATATTAACTAACATTCTGTTTTATTTCTCTCACTGTTGTTGATTTACGTAATTTTCGACATGATTTTTTGAGCATAATAAATAATTTCAAATGTTATTTTTAGGCTGCGGGAAAATAGACATAATTGTTAATAAATGCTTCACTTTACACGTTCATAGCATTAGTTACTGGAAAGCGTCCCCCATTCGAACCTTTTTTTATTATTGAACCTAGAGCAATGAAATTTTGTATACTGATAGGAAACACAATTTGAAATCGTTTATCTTCTCTGAAAAAAATGCGATTTTCTTGAAAAGAAAATGAGAAATCAAAGATAACGATATTTTAGGGGGGTTTCTCAAAATGCTTCTTGTTCGACAGTTTTTGAGCTACAGTGATGATTTTGCCATCATTGGATGCGGAAAGACAAGAGCTTTTATAGAAACTAAAATGTATTCCCAAATTTTTATTTTTAAATTAAAAAATGAAAACTTTGAGAGCAAACTCTGTTTTCAAAAAAATGCTGATTTATGACGCCATAACTTATGAACAAAAAGTAGTTGTGAACAAATTAGAGCTTCTGTAAAAGCCCTTGTCTTTCCTCATCCAATGATACCAAAATCCTCACTGTAGCTCAAAAACTGTAGAAGAAGAAGCATTTTGAAACCCCACATTCCGATCCTCTAAAAAAAGGCAAAATAGGTGAACATGAACAAGCTCAATTTTTTTCGTTATTATTTGTGGGGTCAGCTAGGACCCTTGAAATCATTGTGCAGTAACAAAGAGACATAGAAGATGACATAGCAACGTCGCACAGTGAAGAAATAGCCAAGGGGGAGGTGTAACATGATAAAATATCACTTTCCCCTCCCTCCCCCCATTCTTCAAACTCCGTAGCGGGCAAACGAGCGAACGTACGAACTTCATTTTTTCACAGAATGTACCTGACCTCTTACACTTCCTATAGCAGCAAAAATCCTTATTTCTGCAGTCTCAAAACGCGAGATCCATAAGGAAGACGCTTTCCTTAATACGTTTTTATGTTTGATTTGATTTCATTTAGACAGAAAACTGTTTCTATTTATATTCCATGTTCTGCAAAATAAGTGAAGGCAAATGCTTAGCTTTTAAAAGTGTGGTTTCTTCTTTGGGTCTTAGACAGTATAGTTATCCAAATTAATCCGTGAGTAGCAAACTTTGAATTCATTTACGCAGTCTCCAAAATTCAATTGCTGCGTCACATTCGTTTGTATTAAACTACTGGAATGACAGAAATCACTTCACTCCAGTCGGGCGAACAGTCAGGATTTTCAGACATGCACAATTACAAGTCTAAGTGAACACATTCTGCACAGCCTCCGCCTAAAATGTTGACGAAATAATCGAAAAATTCTTATATATATTTCATCTCTAGCTTCATTTCAAATATTTAATCGAAATATGGAGTTCAACACCTTGAATCGCGATCGGTTGTTAGCTTGTTGATTTTAAGAAAATTGGCGATCAGACAACGAACCTGAAGTTCTATGTGCCGTGACTTGTAAATTGAAATGATTAAAGATCAAGAATCGTCATTTATACATATCTGTTCTTTATATTATTTTTCAATACTTCATTTCAGACGAAGTATATATATTGTATCGTACCGCTAATGAATTTTTACACAACATTGTTATTGATTTACAAGGATACTACCAGCTGGTGAAGTGCTATTGAGAAAGCTTTCACTCGAGTTTTTTACAATCGGGCAAATGAGCTAGGGAAACTTGGTATCGAGATGCCTGTTAACCTCGAACGCAAAACCAACGGCTGACGACCGTTCGGCTTTTGTAACGGACTAGAATACCCTTAAATAAGTTAGCGTCGTCCATAACTCCCATTCTTCCCAGAGTTTTATTTTTTCTCAAAACGACTCTTTCGCACGCTGACTCGCGTGTACGACAGGTGGCTCATGAGCTCTCATCCCATACCGGAAATCTAACCCGGACCTTTGGGGAACGTAAGGTTTCCTAACCACTAAGCACTCCTAAGGCTATCTAACTGTCCTAATAAACTCGGAAGAACCTGAGGTAGGACTTGTTAATCCGAGGTCTTGTAAGAAAATCTATCATCTTTTCACACATAGATCCTACCCAATTGAAAATCGAGGACGTATCGCCGATGTCTTATGACCGGGTGGGAACCTAAGGAATGTATAACCGGTAAATCGCCTCTGAATCATACGTGAAAAGTCCATGTTAAATTAAGGACGAACTTTTTGGCCCCGATACGTTGGCGGCCAACTGCGATAATCGTCTATTCTGCATCCCTGAACGTCTCCGCAGGTTTTAATTCGGCCTCGTACGTCTGATTTCGCCGGCGATACGCATATGATTCGCGGCTGGCCATCCTTGAATTTGGCGAAAACCAAACTCTCGGCCGCGCTCAGCCAAGATTTATCGCCTCTGAACGACCCTCAAATTTATATACAGGGTATTTCAGAAAAAGAGGCAGAAAATTTCACACCAAGTGGAAAATGGTCAAATTAACACTTTTTCATCTATACAATTTTCCGTAAAAATTCGGGTTTTTAGATATTACCTATTTTGTTTCAAAGGATGAAATTTAATGACACAATTACTCGCAATATTTATTTTGAATTTACTTTGCAAAAATTGTTCAAAATGTGTTCCACCTACATCAGTGCACTTATCAAATCTAGCCTTAACGATTGCCGGATATTAGGAAACACGTCTGGCATTTCAGAAATTTCACCAGCAGAAAGTGCAATTCTCGCCACGTGATCTTCCTCAGATTCGATGTGTATAGCATAAACTAGGCTCTTCATGTGTCCCCAAAAAAGAATTCGAATGGAGTCATGTCAGGAGATCTAGGAGGCCATGCCAGGACCATTTCGCCCGATCCACCTGCTAGATAATTGCAAGTTATTGTGTAATTAAATTACATCCTTTAAACATTAAACAGCTAATATCTCATAAACCCAAATTTTTTCGGAAAATTTAATGGAAGAAAAAGTGTTTATTCGGCCATTTACTACTTGGTATGCCATTTTGTACCTCTTGTTCTGAGGAGAGTTCTAGAGTTGCTCTCTAAACTACTATCTCGCTGAGCGTGACCGAGATTTTTCAGCAACAAAGCTGTGTTAACACTCAAGTTTATTTCCGCCGTTTATAATGTAATGAAACAAAAATACCGTTTTTGTTAGTCCGAATTGAGAATACATGTCCAATTACATCATAAACTGTGCTAGTCTAACTTTTACCTCCACATACTAGACTCTTACTCGGTCAGTAAAACGTGTCTTGCAGCTTATTTGCTGCTTTAAAAAATTGTGAGAACGTAAAGCATCATGACATCAAAGCACTCAAAAACGGTATAAATACAATAGTTGATTGCAATAAATCCTTTATTAAAGAAAGAATTAGAATTCTAATTTAATCCTTTCTAGCCATATGAATGCGTTCCAAGGAGTGGAAGATGGAAGGCAAAAATTAGTATGGAATTAAAGGAACGGGGAATCTATGAACGAGACGGAATTATCACCTTGTGCACAGAAACGACAAGATAGAAAGAAGTTTATGAAACAAGATAAAAGTTGAAGAAGGTAGTAATATGGGATGAAAATAGGTCAACAGCGAACCAAGTCAACTGATCCTGTAGAAGGAAAAACATGTTCAGTTATTAAGTATAAGATTGCGATATAACAAATAAACATTTTGAGTACGAAACATCTTTATTACAGTTTCCTGGTATTTCGTAACGCTGCGAACTGTTTTTGTTTGGGAATGGTACTTTTTACACTAACTAATGTAAAACGCCTGAAAACTTCGGAAGGGGGCCAGAATATCACAACCAAAAAGCACTGCGGTGCGGAGCTGTTTTTATACCTACCTTTTCAGTATTCAAATGTCAGTGAGAATAAATACTTTTCACAGCATTAGGTTGGTAAAGTTTACCCGTCATATTAGGTCACATATCAGTAGCTTTTTCATTCCGATGAGGATATACTGAGTATATTCGTAAAAGAATACCTGTAGGAGAAAATATCAAATTACTGGTGTTATAATAATTAAAAAACACCTCGCATGTATTACAAACCTTTTGTTATAATTATGTTCACTCACATTAATATTAAAAGCACATGGAAAACTATATTTCCAGTGCTGCGTGCGCAAAGAGCATGGTAATCATCGTCAGTTGAGAAAATACCCGTATCCTGTACTCCTCTTATCCGCTATTTATTTACAGACACCGTACACTTCTTCTCTCTCCAAATGACTACTATCAGTGAAACCACCATTAGAATATAAACGTACGGTTAACAGGGTATTTACGCCTCCCTTGAAGTCATGTTTCAAAATTCCTAGCTATATTACTCATCCCTTTACTAATTTTGCCAGCTTTGTAGCGGCATTGAAAGAAAATTTTAAGCCTAATTCATATTATCATGATAGACATCCTCTGCATAGCGTAAAAGTTCACCAGTCGCTTTTAAATTTGAAACAAGAAACAAGGAATATTCCATATTGGTATGCGTCAATAAGAGCAATGCTCTAATTAAAGAACCCGTTGTTGCAATCTGAAAATTGACGAATGACCTAAACAAGGACATTCCTTTCCACTCCGATTTCTATAATGCCATTTTGCGTAGAATATAATGGCGTTGGTCATCAAACTACTACTCAATTAGAGGCAAGATTTTCAATAACCAGCAATCAGTTTAGGCCTTCTTCCTTTTCTTTGTATCCACTTAAACAAAGCTCTCGATGGCTTTCGCTTGGCGGAAAAATTTGCATATTGATAAAAATTGTGACGTGTAGATGAACTATATTTACATGTAGTCGCATGCGTATCAGACTAATAGATACAGCACGTAGTCGTCTGACCGAGAAAGAACGTTTGAGCCTTACTATGGGCGAAACAAAAATTGGGAACAAAATTTGGTACCTGTGTGCCCACATGAGATTAGAAACTATCCTGTTGAGACTTCATAGAATGCCATAGAGCTTCATTCCCGTCCACTGACAACTTAACTTTCACGAATGAAAACTATTTACAGCGATTTTAAGGCCATATATTACAACTCATATAACAGCATATTGGTTGTGATGCAACTTACCTTTCAACTTACCTGGCACATTGTGAACCTGTGCTAGGCTAGATAGTTCAACTGCAAGGAACAGCTTCGCACTGCCATAGGCCATAGGTAAGATAGTTGTTATTACTAGTTTTCTAATCTAAAGTTCAATTTCAATGTGATTTTTAATTTTCAATAACAATTTTTACCTCGTAGTAAATTTTGACTAAGGCCGCCGTCACATGGAGACTAAATGGTAACGCTGCGTCATAATCGTCTACGTATAGATACCATTTGGTCTGTCTAGCGCTGCCAAACCGTCAGATTGCAGCCATGAGCTACGGTGCATTTTTGGTACGGGTATCGTAACCATTTGGTAACTAAAATGGCGGAAAACTGGATTTGCGCGTGATTTTTTACTTGTATTTAGGGATTATTTGTATTTCCTGACTCAGAAAATAGGTACAGGGTGGACGAGAAGTAACTGACCCTTGTAATTTGCTAATAGAAGGAAAACTTTGTTTCATTTGAAAGAATAACATTTCTATGGTTTATTTCGGCATCCTTTTACTCAGCTAGGGAACTAAAAGGATCAGTTACCTATGGCCCACCCTGTATATTACTGAATCCTGAAGCGTGTGACAGCTCTTTTCATAATTCCGTCAAGCTACCCGATCAATTTTGTAACGTAGCACTACGGATTGGTCATCCTGTGACGCCGCTTTAAGAATATTACTGACCAATGCAGCCATAATGTTCAAATATGGTGTGCAGGTAGAGACATACCCCATGGGGTAGGTGTGCAGAGTTAAGTTTTTTCGTTGGAAATTTAACCCTAAACCTGCTGAGGGACACAGAATCTTAGATAACGATGTTTCTTTTTAGTTTTTTCAAGAGTCGGAGTCGTGGATATTTACAGATTCCGACTCCTCTAGTCCATAAATTGGTCTCTACTCTGACTTCATAGCCCTGGGAAAAAGCTATATAAAAAAATTTTTCATGAAGTAACTAACTTGCGCAATATCGTTCATTAAAATTAATCCCCTAGGTATTTTTGCGATTCAAAAATGTAACGAAGAAATGCTTACGACTTTGTTGTACATTTTTCCCGATAGATAGTGCATTTTTTTTCTAACCTAACCAAGAGATGCGCTATGACAAAAAAATAATACTAAGAAATAAAAATATGTATCTTTAAGAATCTAAGTAAATGCAGATAGAACGTGAGATTCATCCCAGGAAATATTTTTATGCATGAGAGACTTGCTGGATGCTGCTGCAATTCGATGAACAGCAGAAGGGAACGACCAAAATACATCTCTTCATAAGATATTTCCATGTTTTCTTCGTCTTTCGAAGTTCTACCAATTAAAACTCTTCCAGGGATTGCCAGATCGAAGAGAGTCCTAGAGACTCTAGTAACACGAGTTGGTTCTTTGATCGTTTGTGATAAATTTAGCTTGCGTAAAGTTTACTTCAGTTAGATGTTGAGAAACATGAGCTCAGAAAAAAACTCTTAAGTACTCTAACATGGATATATAACCTGTGTCTGAAGTCGACATTTAAATCTCCGAAAGCAGAGACTGACATTTTTGTTTTTAGAATTTCTTTAAAAGTTTTCTCAATGAACTATAGTGTTGGACGCAGGGGAGCCGGTGGGTGCCGGTAAAGGTTATTGATAATAATGGATTTATGTTTATTTATTTGCACTCATAAGCAAACCATTTCAATGCCCTCGCAAACTTTGCTCACTAGAAGTAAAGATGTTGTGTACATTTCTTTCACAAAAAATAGAGGATCTACTACCTCGTCTGTTTTTAACGCCATCACAGCGCTATAGCACGTAATCAGCAATATTAAAAAATGAACTGTGGGTTCGTGAGTCAAACCATGTTTCTGAAACACATAAAATGTCAATTTCTTCAGTGACCAACATTACTCTGATGTCATCCGATTTATCATTTATTCTTCGAGCATTGATGCTTTATTTTGATATTTTTTTATTATTAAGGCTCTTTTTAGAGGTAGCAAGGTTACTGGCTCGATGGGATCGTTCCGAGGATTCATCGATCTTGTCTACGTTACCGAGGGTGTTAGGTTCAGCGTCTGTTGTGTAAGAAAGTCTATTATTCAGCAGAGTAACGGCAGTTTGTCAAGATGATATAGCTGCAGTCTGATTTCTGCCTTGTGTGACAAGTAGTGATCGTTTTTACAATGGAGCAATAGTGGAGGGTTATTATTTGGTAATTCTGATGACGAATCGACTGCTGCTCTCCAAACACCATGTTCTTTTCCATCCAGGAAGAAAAATTTTTGGCCTGTCAAATTTGATAAGACTTGTGGTTTAAGGTCTCCGGCAGTATGATCAAAATGTTTGTTATCAATGTAATAATTTGTGAGGCTTTGCACGTCTCCGCTGTCCTTGTCAATAAACTTAGCGTATGTGTTTTTGTTTGCTTTGCTCCCCGTTTTGATTGCTGTCTTCAAAAGAATGGTAATTCCATTTTGATGCTGGTTGTTTCGTAAGGAGTTGAGCTACTGCATGAAGGAGGCAGTGTCCATCGGCTTTGGTGGTAAAAAGCTCTATTTTCCATGATTTTTTTAATTCATCCATTGTAGAATTCATACGTTCACAAATGGGGCTTGAGACATTTTTTGTTTGACTTTTCACATTATTGGAAGGTCCAGACGGGTACAAGCATTTTCAGACATTTCAACTTTATCATTCGGGTCATGAGTGTGTCTGACACAAGAGCTTAAACGTGAAGTGAGTCTTAAAGGTGATCTAAAAGCAATTTGTTGAAGAAAATTATGCGTTTCTTCTCGCGTACTAGGCCTAGTGCGGACATGGTTGCAAGCTTCATTATCAGGAACAGTTTTTGCATTTGTTCGCAGCGGAATTAGTTTAAGACCAAATTTTTTCCACTAACCCGATGCTATGTACAATTGCTGTCCACTGCACGCACTCACCACGAAAATTTGAAAAGAAACAAGTTTCGTCAAGATTAATTTTTTGATCTGAGCGAAACCGTGGGACGTGGGACCCTAAAAGAAATCAAATAATTTCTAAATGGAGGCACAAGTTTAATCTCATCATAGAGATCATAGAAACGTTCGGGGGTTGTGTATGGTTTGAATTTTGCATGCGCTATCAATATCATTTCTGTTAATTTTCTGAGACTTTTGTCTCCGACAAGAAAAGTGTCCATAGATGGATTCTGCATTAGGCGTAAAATCATGAGCGCTGATACGAGAATTCAAAGCAAGAGCTGTTTTGTAATCATTTGATACAGTGGAAAAAATCGACGCTGGGCTTGGAGGACAATTTTGTCTCAAAGCTTTATTGAAAAATGCGGCCGTGTGAGACAGCGTATTATTTATTACATGAATAGTTTGGGAACTAGTCATCTGGAGTGGGTGAAAGTACCCATCAAAAGCGGTGACGGATTCGTTCGTATTGTTCTCCGCTAAAAATTTTGCGTTATCCTTGCAGCTTCCGCTCTGAGGTATTTTACTGCCAGTATCAGATCTGCGCATGAATTATCAAACATAATTTTACCGCCTGAAATGCCTCTACACAATTTTTCATCAAAATTAACCCTTGAAGATTCAAGTTCTATCTGGTCGCTGACATTGAAAATTCTATCGCGTTCTACAGATGGCTTAGTGTTGGTGTCTTTGTCGGTGGTGAACAATTTTGAGCTCTCTCAGTGACGCAGATCAGGTATCTTTTTTGCTTGATGTAGATGACTTTGTGGATGATGAATCTTCTCGTGCAAAGTTTAAAGTGAGTTTGAAAGTCGA
>JACJUY010007081.1:17309-29797 GCA_014220935.1 Platorchestia sp. MABIK
TAGTGTATATTAATTCCCATCTGTTGCGGAAACCCGTAACACCAGTAAAACCCGTAAAGTGCTCATCCAGCACTTTCCGTCGCTCCATAAAAAACGGTGGGATGTTTACTAGCTAAAAATTATACACGGAAGCCTAGAAGTAATTTTCTAATTTAATTTTAAATTTAATTTTTAGCATTGTATTAAATAAAAAGCGCCAAGCGTCTCCTTAAATTTCTAAATAGACATAAAAATTGATATATTTTTGTGCGGAATTTCTCCTATGTTATAATGAGAATTTGCTTGTTTGGTTGGTCTCATAGATATCATTCAAATGGTGTAAAAAACTTAGTCTCTGCTCATTTTTGTTTATAAGTCAGAAGTATTGCTTGAAAACATTGAATCTATTATTAAGAATATGCAGCTTATCGCGATGAAAAAGACATAGCAACTTTTTCGAAAACTTCTTGGCTTACAATAATTTCAAATAATAACACACAATTGTTGCTTGCTAGATTGGTGCGCATTAAAAGGACGATTAATTGCCGCATCTGAGATACGAATTTCACCAGTGCATAAGTTCATATTTTAATCGCGGTAGTATTGGGATGGATTAATCGATTCGTCATCCTTATTTTGAGACTGATTAAAGGAAACTATCGAATCGCGTCATTTTTGACGGGTCGTGTACACTAGTTTGTTAATAAAACAAGAACTATGAACGCTGGTATGAGAAACTTGTTATTACACAAAAAAAAACAGATTCATCATTTGAAAATGTTTTGATAGCCTTTAAATACTGGTCGCAATTATTTTTAAAACTTAGGGCTCTATTCTTTGTCGTTTTCAAAACGGTAGTTAGAGTCCCAGACCAGAGTTGAGCCGTTTCATACATAATGTACGTGTATAGATACCTGTAAATTCGTAAATTTTTTGATGTACAATCGTGATTTAAGATAGCACCACGAGCAAATAATTGCATGGAACACTTGGGAACGAAGGGACCTAGAGATGTTTTCAAATAGTGAAATCAAATGATTCGGAAAGTACCCTCTTCTACTTCGCCATTGCTTGGCTCTCTGTGGTTATGGCTCCTTCCTGTTGTAAGCAAGAATTGTGCGAGTCCTGTTTCTCAGGATTTAGAACAAGAAATTCTCGTATACTCCGACTTTTCCTCCTTGCCACTGCCAGTTGTGCCACCATTTTCAAAAAGTATGGACCGAGCACAGTGAAAGTAGTCATTTCGTACCACACAGTCACATCAAGAGATAGCAGTGATCTTTTTTGAATTTCTCGTGGTTATTTATCGCTTGAAATTCTTGGAAAATGTCTATTTATATTGCCAGCCAAGTGAAAGTGAGCTTCGCTGGAGAAGATGGTGTTTTCGAGTAAAGTACTTTTTCTCACCGATGAAGGACAGATTCGGAATTATTCAGACGAAGATGTGAGCTATTAGGTGATTACAGATAGCTATTAAATGATTTATGTTTGAACAAAACTTTAATTCCTTTTCGAAATGCGTAGTAAAAACGATCGATATGTGAATAACACTGGGAAAAAAATTCTACTTTTTGTCAGTTGTATACACTGACAGGTTGTTTGCGAAACCTGTCCCTGGATAAATTGAGGTCACTGATTTCATACACAGCATGAGTTATTTCCTATTGAGTCAAGTTTTCTTATTATGAGTTACCTCTCATTTACTACTGGCAATATATAGGTAGGTAGACCACCAAATACTACTGATAAAATTCTAAACCAGCACAAATTAATGTTATTCAAAACCCAGCAAAGGCATGCAGAATTTATTTATAGTTACTTTTACATACTTGGCAAACACATAGTGGATTCAGAAGTAGTTTTGCGAAGAATGACAAATTTAGTCAGGCAGAAGCTCACGTTTAATGGACCGTATAGAATGTCGCTTTCCTGTGCAGTCTCGCTGAATGATCCAGCAATAGTCGGCCATCATGTGAACGTTCCAGCGACTTTGATTTCGATCTTTCATGATTTTGTTATCCTGGTGAAAGCGTTCACCGGGCTCATCACTCGTTACGTCCCCAAGTTAGCCGGAAATGATTCAGTATGACTGCTTAAGAAATGCATTTAATGCCAATGTTGCACCTAACACCTGGAAGATTTCCATTAAAGATTCAACCAGCTCTTTCTCTTCCCTTGATTTCCTGTTTCCAAACAAGGGCCTTTCGACAGAAACGAATGTTTCCTAGACATTTTTTTTATCATCAGTCATAGATTGCTCGAAAGCTTGATCTTTAATCAGCTTCCTGATGTGAGGGCTCTCGAAATTAACTGCTTTGAGTTTTGCTGTCGTTACACTGGGGAACGCTCGTCACACAAATACTTAAGCAATCCCTGCCAGAATTGAGCGCCTTGACGAACTGTTTCATAAGGCCTAGCTTGATTTGAAGGCGTGGGAAAACACTATTTTCACGTTCCACTAGGGCAGAAGTTCTCAACCAGAGGTAAATTTACCTCTGGTAAATTTCGGCCTTATGTATTCAATACAAAAAGCCGAGGAGGTCAATGATGGAGGAAAGGCTGCACTAAGAAAGGCTGCACTAAGAGTTCATGAATAATATTCTTTTCCCCAACGTTGAAGATTTCCTACCTGGATATTCCTTCTGAATCCAATGTCTGCGTTGGGCTCTGCTGTCTCAGAAGATCATAAAGCAAGAGAATTTTGCGTATTCAGTTTGCTGTCCTAACAAAAAATTTACCATTTTTAGATCAAAACAAATGATCTATTTGTGTTCTTCAAATGTGAGTTGCTCCAATACTGTTTTGATGCGTTCATATTTTTGCTGTTGCTGTTGAATTGCTAAATTTGTGGAAGTCATCCAACATGCAATGACGCAAATGATTCCTTTGAAACTTTTCTCATCTCGGCTATAGATGTGTTTAAAATATGAAATGGAGTAGAATCAATTAAATGTGAAGTGTAACTGAACATCTGACATCTAATCTAACCTTGAAAACAGCTGTTTGGACTATTCATACGTTCAAAGTTTGGTTTAATAGAAGTGAACAGAGCTTTTCGGTACCCCTAATAGTTATCGTGAGCAATAGAAATGGAAGTTGGTTCGCTCCTAGGATCACCAGTAAGCCAGTGCCAAGATTGCCAGTAACAACCTCTCAAACGTCGACTGCTGGGTCTTTTGTAGACGCCGACGAGATTAACTAGCCAGACGACTGTAGGCACTTCCTGCTCCTGGAAGTTTAGTTGCGCATTAGGATTGCGCTTTCATCCAACTCGCAGCTAGACCACAATTGGAGTTCATCCTTCAAATCAGATGATGCGATTAGCACAAAGGTGTTAAGCGACTAAGTGCTCGAAGGGTTCTGGTTGGATTGAGAAGGTTTTTAAGGATGGATTTGATGTTGCATTCCAGGTGATACTTGATGTTGCAGTCAAGGCTGTTACTGCAATCCTAGCGTCAGCTACTGGTGATGATTTTAACATTACAATTTATAATCATTATTTTACCCAGTTTTTGTGCGTAAATCCGTCGAAAAATAAGGGCCTTGAAATATCTTGTACTCAGTAAACCCCAAACTTTGTGATACGGAGACCGGAATGCTCCTTGATGTTAAAGAAATTACACCAAAATGGGTTAAGCCCCTGAAAGTTTTTTTTACTTCGGAATGGAAATATCCCGAAAATTTCACGATTTATGCTAACACAATTGTTAGGATTCGGTGGCGAGAATAAGGTAGTTTCAAAATACCTTGACTTCTAAAGGAAAATCCCTCTGCCTATGTCACCTAAGTTCGTAGTCTTGCGGCGTGTGGCGTTCACTCTGTTTCTATTCCTTTGTGCCGTGACGTCCATGCTGCTGGTAAGCATAACCATTTGTGATTATTCCTATATTTTTTGCGTCTCTAGTTTTACTTGTGTAAATGCCATTATCAGTGGCGTTGAAGTTTAATTTGTGTTGATGTATAGTGTCCAGTGTGAAGTAAGCGTTCCGTTGTTTATCAAGTTATTTCTTTTGTTCTTGGATCGTTACTCTCGCACGTCTCCTCCTTACTTACCTGTTACTCCTCGCCCAACGACCCAATTTCTTGTATATTGCTTTGTTAATTTTGAGACTTCTGGAACTTCATTCCGTAGACCTAATAAGTCTAATTTTGCGTGCCTCGTTGGCTGCAATGGATTGACTATCTTGTAAAACCATCTTGCTTTAATATTTAATTTTCATGCTTTTTGCACTTTATTATCCTTACTGAGGCTAGAATCCTCCAAGCGAACATAAGACAGGATAGGTCTTAACAATTCTACAATTAGGGAATTTGATGAAGCAAGTTTAGTCTAAAAAATTGAGTATGTCAATGTCATTATTTTATCTTTTATCTGTTACCGACTTTGAAGCACACATTAGACATTTTGGAGCTCATCAAATATGATGCAATATTTTTAAAAGTGTCTTTGTCTTTTAAGAATACTGGCAGAAATGACTTCGCATGCGCTAGGTATGAATTTGAGAAAACGAGAATTGCATTTCTTCATAATTACAACAATATTAGTAATGGTCATTCAAATAGAATTTGCTTTATGCCAGCTCCTAGGAAACTATCCAAACAGACTTGAACCACCATCTCCAATTCACCGAAACGTGGTGTCGATACCGTCGTGTGGGTCGACGTGTGGGTTAGAGAAAAGGGGTTGTCTTATTTGCAGCTCCCTTTCCGGGGCGCGCCCACGTCAACCTCACACATTTTGATGTATAATTGGCGACAAAATAATTCGTGCACCCCTCGTCGTTCAAAACTTTCTTGAATTACTCAAAAACCATTGTTGCCACAGGCATAAAATTTCCACAGGGTGTGAAGGACATATTAATGACAATAATACAAAGTTTCTAGAAAAAATGTTATTTATGAAAGATTAAGGAAACAAGCTGAATTTCAGAAACACGACACGACCAAATTTTTCATACAATTTAGAACATTATGTTTCATTGAGAAGTATTTACCGTTATACTTGTATTGTTGAAAAAAATTGTTTCTAAAATGTTTTAGAACATTCTTGATATGAGATCATTCTAGAAAATTGTGCCAGAGCTAACAGAGAGCCAGAGGAGTTGAGCTTTGTCATTCGTACACCAGCGCTACAATAGAAAAAACTAAGGAACTCGGTTTGGACCTCAGACAGAAGATTATTGACTGCCACAAAACTGAAAATAGTTATGGCGACATATCTAAGCGCTTGAGCATCCCAAGATATATAGTACAATCGATTCTAAAAAAGTTTACTAAGTTTGGTACTGTAGGAAGTAGAAACGTTACCTGGGCGTGGTCTCAAGGAAAAACTCTCGGTGAGAACTTCTCGATAATTATGAGGCGAGGTCAACGCTAATCCACGAGTGACGCTAGACGACATTGCTGAGAAATTAAGCCCTCAGGGAACTAGCGTGAGCAATCGCATAATCCAGCGCTGTCTGAACAAGGAAGCCTTGAACGGACGCCGACCTCGAAGAACTAAATTCCACAAACCATGTCATGTTGTTGTCACACTTGGATATAGACAGATGCTTATAGGAGAGCGTATTATGAAGTGACGAAATCCAAATCGAGCTTTTTGGGCACAATGACGTGAAGAAGGTTTGGCGTAAGAATTGTGAAGCTTTCCTGCCGAAGAACATTGCGCCAGCATCTAAACACGGAGGTGGATCACTGATGTTTTGGGGTTGTTTTGCTGCATCGGGTACTGGAAAATTGGTTGCAATTGAAGGGAAGATGAACTCTGATGACTATATTTCTATTCTGGACGAAAACTGAAGGTCTCAGCTATTAGTTTGGGACTTGGAAGGTGGTGGGTATTTCAACAAGACAATGACCGAAAGCACACGGCCAAGTCTACAACTAGCTGGCTCCAAAGAAATAAAATAAATGTACTGCCATAGCCTTCGATGAGTCCTGATCTCAATCCCATTGAAAAATTGTGGCAGGAATTAAAAGTCACCATCAACAAGAGGGCTCCAAAAAACATCAGGAATTGAAACGCATCGCCATTGAAGAATGGAACAATATTTCATTTTAAACTACGGAAAAGCTTGTCATAAACTAAAATAGAAGGCTTTTAAATGTTATGAAGATAAAAGGATTATTTAAAATGTACTCAAATGGTAGATTCACCTAAACAAAGTGTAATACTACTCACTGTGTGAATAATTTTGTCATATCGTGTTTCTGAAGTTTAGCTTATTAAAGCTATCAAAAACGATATTTTGTTGTATTATTGTCACCAATATGTGCTTCACACCATGTGTAAATCATATGCCTGTGGCAACAATAGTTTTTGAATAATTTTAGAAAGTTTTGAAAGATGAGGGGTGTCCGAAAATTTCGTCGCTAACTGTACGTGTGTTGCAGCGTCCGGGTTGCACCCACGTCAAAGTTGCTCCTCTCTGTGTGCGTGAGTTGAAGCGTCCGTGTGCGTGTAAGGTGCGTCATGTGCACTGGTCTAGAGTTGATCTCATTGTCAGAAGTCGTTGTATCGTCCAACCATGAGTTACCAGATGTCGCAATGCAGTTCGTTTTGCACTTGCAAAATAGTAAAAAGAAAGAGGAATTTATCACTCAATAAATATAGAAATGTGTTGAATGCTAAAATTCATTAATGCTTCATTGCAAATAATGATGCTTTCAAAAAGTCTTCTCTCATTTGTTTCTAGATATATTTGTATAGAAGTTTGCTCAATTATAAAGCAATCGTAATATTTTTTTACTGCAAAATGTCAATCGTTAAAATTCTACACCTCCATCAATATATAAAATGCAACGTTTCGATGAAACTATCATCACCTTAGGGCTGAAAATGAAATAAATAATATTTTTATACGATCACAGTGATAGAAAATGACAATCAATCGTTCAAGTAGAAGCAGACCCAATGAAACAGAAAATTCACATTGTAAGACGACTATACTGGAGCGATATTTTGTACTGTAGGAATAACGATCACCAGCAGACCAGCTTTTTCAGTCTGAAGAAGATAGTTTCATCGGAAAGTTGCATTTTTTAGAATGGCAGAGGCATAGAATTTTAGCGATTAGAATTTTGCAGTGAAAAATGTTGAGCGAATTCTATTTAATTTGAACACGTGAATAACTCAAAATATTTTGTAAAGTTGAAGAGTCGAAAACGCAATAGCAATTAAATTAATAATCCATATATTTTCCAATTTTTTAACCTTGCGAAACTATTCCAGTTCAACACGTGTTAAAATAAGAAGATAATCACTTATCATCTTCACTATAAGAACACTCAATTGTTAAAATTTTAAATCTGTCAATTTCTAAAGGCAACGTCTCGATGTTACTTACATCATCTTCAGGCTGTAAAATACAAAAAAACTTAGTCACATTGGTAAAACTATGTCAATGCAAAACTTAAACTACATCAGACTGGGTAAAACAAACTATAGGTAATCCCATTACGAGAAGACTAGATTGGACTAATTTTGAACAAGATTGAAACTTTAGCTGACTAGTTGTTATTGCACACCAGATATTCACATGTTATCGGCACAAGAGATAGAGGCAAAATGAACGAACGGAGGTTACACACATCTAATCCTTTATGTTCACATATTTATATTAACAAATTTACTTCATTAACTTTATACTAACATATTAACGCTGTTGGTTCAGAAAAAACTGAACCAACTTATTTCTAGCGTTAATGCTGTTTTAAATAATTTTAATTTGAAAAAACTAGAAGGGCACTATCAATCTGGCTATATTTATGGCAATGCAAAAATTCATAAAAACCAGAATGACCCGCCTTTGAGACCAATAAAATCGCAGGTTTCTACCGTCACGTATTCTGTTGCTAAAACTCTGAACAGAATTACAACTCCGTATATTCCTCAAAAGTACATGTTAAAATCAACTGATGAATTGGTTGCTTTGGAAAACCTCCGGAAAACCTCCGAGCGGCGTAATAATTTCACTTGCTGTATGTAGAGTCCTTAGTTAGTAATGTACTTGTTTCGGACACGACAGAGATAATTTTAAATTGTGTACATATGATAGTGAAGATCTTTCTCCTCCTAATTTGTCTCCTCGGCAGATTTTGAAGCAACTCCTCACTATCTGTACTACCGAAGCTCCTGTTCGACATATTGATGGTAGTTTGTTTCGACAGGTTGATGGGGTGACTATGGGTTCCCCTTTAGGGTCTACATTTGCGAACTTTTACATGTCCCACGTCGAAAACCTGGTGTTGAACTCTATACCGGCTAAATCAATTTAGTACGGCAGATATGTGGACGATATTTTTGTTGAAATCGAGACCGTAGAGCAGTTGGTAATGTTGAGGAATATCATGACTAATAATTCGATTTTGCGTTTCACGTACGAGCTGACTGTAAATGGGAAGCTGCCATGTCTGGATGTTTTAGTTGAAGCTTCGCAGGGTGATTTTCTGAGATCTGTGTATATTAGGCCCTCGCATGCTGGTGAAACCATAAACTATGATTGTGTTGCACCGTAAGTGTACAAAGAAGACGTCATTCATACCATATTAAATAGAGCTTATAAAGTGTGCAGCAGCTGGGTTAGCTTTTATTCTGAAATGCAGAGTCAAACGGTTGCTGGTTAATAACAATTTCCCCAATACTCTTGTTGATAAACTATAGGTAAATTTGTCAACTAAATTTTGAATAGTGACCATAATCCGAGACCCAACCAGAGGAATATCTATGTATATTTTGAAAATCAAATGCAAAACAATTACAAAATGGACGAACGTGTGTATAAAAATATTGTCAAACCTTTCTTGAAACCCACAGATCTAGACATGGCAATTAAAGTTCGTGTGTATTAAAAAATCTCAAAAATCAGTGATCTAGTAAGAAACAATAATTACAGATCACGGGTCAGCGACCTAGACAGAGCCTGTTACATTGGCATGACTACGATGACCCTAAAAAAAAGATCAACTGCACATAAATATCAAGGTTCCAATTTTAATCATTTTCGTATCGATCATGGTTGTAAGCCCTAAAATGTAGATCTGTAATCTAATACTAAAATTTTGTACAATGTTTAAAAAAGGAACATATTAAAATATTAGAAGTACTGCACAATCATAAGTTTAAACCTACCCTCAATGAAAATATAAATGATTTTTTTGCTTAAAAGTTGTTCAGTAGGACTGGGGCTAGACGTGTATAACCTCCGTTCGTGCATTTTGCCTCTACCTCTTGTGCCGATAACTTGTGAATATCTGGTGTGCAATAACAACTAGTCAGCTGTTGTTTCAATCTTGTTCAAAATTACTCAAATCTAGTTTTGTCTTAATAATGTGATTACCTATGTATAGTTTGTTTTTCCCAGTCTGATGTAGTTTAAGTTTTGCATTGACATGGTTTTCCCAATGTGACTAAATGTATTTTTTGTATTTTACAGCCTGAAGATGATGTTAGTAACATCGAAACTTTGCCTTTAGAAATTGATAGATTTAGAATTTTAACAATTGAGTGTTCTTTTAGTGAAGATGATAAGTGATTATCTTCGTATGAATAATAAATAATGAAAGCATGTATCACATCTACAAAAAAAAATAATACTATGTGCAATTGCCTTTCACTTGAAAAATATTTTCATTACTTCTGTAAGAAGTTTTGATAATGACATTAAATATCGTCCAATATGTTATAGTTGTCACGTAGAAGCACAAAAAAACCTAATTTGAAAGCATTAAATAGTGTGTCCACGAGCATTTATGTTCATTTAAAAACTATCGAATTATGATCAAGATAACTGGAAAAAATTAGCATTGACGAAGCATCATACTTGTATGTTATTTATGAGCAGGGAAGGATGGAGCACAGGTTTCCTGAGGGAAAGTAAAAAGGTGCAAAATTTGTGATGGCATCACTTGGTGTTAGAACACTTGTTACACTTGATGACCAAAATAGTAGGATATTATACGAGAGGGAAGAGACAATTCAATACTAATATAAGCACATAAAATTTTTCACCAAAATTTTATTAAATAAGAAATCGAATTCATTCGGCGTAAATATGCATAAATGGCACCGTCCAGAACGCTTCAGCACTTGAATACTTGAATTTAATTCATATTATAAAAAAACCTGTTGGAATACTTTTACTTAATTGATATTATGAAGAATCAGTTTATGGTTTGAATTAACTACTTATTCATAATATAGACTAAAGAGATTGGCACTTTTAACAATACATCGTGATATAAGATTAATAAACTGGGACATATGAACATTATGACATACGGTAGAATCGCATTAACTGTGCCATAACTCTTTTTATAATGCGTCCTTTAAGACGGCTGTGACTTTTAAGTGTAAAGTGAAACATAGAGTATTTGATTCCATTGCAAAATGAGACATCTAAGACAAAGCTATGCTACAATAAATGTTTGCACTACAATTATGTCACACAGCGACGTGTGGCAGCTGTTAAAGCGGGCATTGTTCTTGGTGACGGTGACTTGCCAAGCACGTACACAGACTCGCACACGCACACTGAGAGGAGCAACTTTGACATGGGTGCGTCCGGGTTCGTGGAGAGTGCTTCATGTGCACTGGTCCAGAGTTTATCTCAGAGCCAGATGTCGTTGTATCGTCTAACTAAAATGAGTTACTAATGTCGCAATGCAGTTCGGTTGTGTGCTTGCCTACAAAAAAGTGCTAGTCGTGATTTGGAATTGGTCATGCAAAGTGCGAGCTAATATGCAATATGGAAGGAGTTCAATTGTCAGCTAGTTTTGAACTGTAGTTGAAATATACTGCTTGAGAGCATAAAATTTTCTCCTAAAATTTCGAAGTAAAGTTATCGAATTCATTTGGCGTAAACATGCATGAAAGACAACTTACAAAACGCTTCAGCACTAGAATACTTTTATTTATTGGTATTATAAAGCACCTTTTCATTGCTCGAATTAACTGTCAATTTAAAATAGAAACTAAATGAGATTTGCATTGTTAACAATACATTGTAGCATACTAACATTACATTATGACATACGGTAGTATCGCAGTAACTGTGTTGTAAATTGGTCCAACTCATTATATAACATGCACAGTTGTGCGCACACGTAGACGTACTCTCATACGCACACAGAATGTGCGATTTTGACGTGATTGCTTCCGAGGCGCTTACGTTTCCGCGCAGCTACCCTTCCTGAGGTTCGTGAGGGTGCCGCCTACACCGTAATGTGTCCGTTAGAGCAAAAGAAAGAAATTTTTGCTGAACTACAGCGGTAACGTTAGGAAGACGTACAACTGTCTACGCCGTATGATTCTGCTGAAGGCCCTGATACATTTATATATATACATATAAACACCGTTTGTATGTATATATCTTTGTATACATGAACATGTACTGACAACCCTACGGTAACATTAGAGCCTATTCAAAAAATCGGAAAAGCAAATCAGCAATCAAAATTACATTGTGTGCTTTCGGTTACTTTAAGGAACCAAGCCCGAATAAAAACCACATGTTGAGCAAAATATTGAGCAAACTTTATCTATCGCAAATGGTTCAAAAAACTACTGGTATCTCTAATGACTCTAATCAAATCCATCCAACTCGCAGCTAGACCACAATTGGAGTTCATCCTTCAAATCAGATGATGCAGTTAGCACAAAGGTGTTAACCTTTGTGCCAGGTTAACCATCCTGGAACGCCGTAGTATGGCGTTCATGACTCGAGAAATTGCGGCAGTGGATGCGGCTTCCAGTTGAAGTGAGAACTGGAGACATGATACACTCAGCATGCCAGGGGAATCACCGCAGAATGCATTGCAAGGCGTCATTCTGTCTCTGCATGCCGTACGGGTAGGTGCGCGATTGCGCCCAGCCGAATAGTGCGCAGGATAGAAATAAAGCTCCCATTGCACTGTGCTTTAGCTTTCTGTAATGGCTGCTTTTCACATTCTACAAGCAGCCGTATTTTTGAAATGCGTCAATAAAATTTAGCGTTTGAGTTTTGCCCACTCAACTGCGGAGCAAGAGATAGCTGTGCACCTTTACCGGCAACCATCAAAACTGTACTGCTCATCGCAGTGACGCCACAGAACACTTACATAAGTAGAACTTCAAAACTAAGGTGGATTCCAAGCCAGCTCTAGACAAACGTACGCACGCACGCCAACCAATCAGCTTCTAGCAGCCATGACTCGCAGCTGACGTCATTGTCAACAATACTTTCAACTGGCTGCGTATCCAGGCTTTACTATGATACTCGTTAGGGTTGGAACTCTAGTCTTTATTCAAGAAGTTATGAAACGTTTCTTGGCGTAATAAGGATAGTGAAAGCCAAAGTAGTATATTGCGATTATTTTGATGACACTTTTTTATACTGTCCTTCACTATACATAAACGTGAATGATTTGTCTGAATGATTTGTCTGAAACGTGAATGATTTGTCATGCATTCATGAACATTTTTACAATTTATATTTAAAGACTAAGGTGCATTTAGATTAGACTAAGGTGCT
>JACJUY010007081.1:35333-46483 GCA_014220935.1 Platorchestia sp. MABIK
CAAGAAGGTCTCCCTCTCCTTCTCATACTTACTACATACAATCCAGGGACAGCGTGTTCAATGGTATTTTAAATTCTCCTATCACACTGCTGACCTATTCTACTATTATTCTCATTCCACCTCTACATGCGTCTATTCCCACTAAATGTTTACAGCATAAAGGTAACAAGAGTTGGCTAACAAAACTACCATGATAGAACATTTAATACTTAAGCACATTCTTTCCAACATACAGGTTAATGTAGGCTTTTGCACCATGCTAAGCATCCACTTGTACAATACAAGAACTTTTGTGTGCCTTCACCTTTTTTTCAGTTTCCTGTACTCATTTCATGGACGGTGTCATTCATCCTCTGTACCTCACATGTCATTCAAACATTTTTTTGTATTTTACGTTGTTTCTTGTTTACAGTCTTCCTTCTCATTCGCTCTTTCTTTATCTCACTTTGTAAACCACTTGGTATTCACTGTACATCATCTGCGTCTCATTTTTTCAATATTTTGCCTTGCTATATCATACTATGGTCCCAAGGGGAACAAAATATGGTTCACATGTGTTAAATTAAATTCTACAAACATTTTCATGCTGCAAAATTTTAGATATTTTGCAACAAGAAAAATTTCAACCCATAAATGCAGAGTTTTTTGTATTTTTCCAAGCAACAAAAGCTTTATTACTTTTCAATGTAAAAAATTGATTCTGGTCTCCTTAAACTTATAATAAACAGGAAGAGAATTTTGAATATTGAATTGGAAAAAAGTTATATATTCAAAATTTTAAGCATTTCTGGAGGAACACGCATTTTGGGCAGAACTCTAGTTTAGAGTAGAACTTGATTTATGTTCCCTATTTTTCTAGACAAATCATTTCTGCATCAACTGAAAGTAAAATAAAGTTTCTACAGAGAGTGACAGAGCCTTTGTTGATCTTAATATCAATAACTTACAAACAGAAAGAAGGGCTATTGGAAAATTTTTAAAATAATTTTTGAATACATGTAGATTATTCAATGAATGCAAAACCAAATACGGCTCAGGCAGGATCTGTTGGCTCCTTGAGTATCCATACCATTTTCAAAACACAGCCTTTAAGATGACAGAAATAGGTTCTTTTTACCCCTTCCGCTGCAAATGAATCTTTTGAATTCAGACCTATTATTAAAGTAAATCAACCTATTACCCAGCTTCTAGCCCCTGTATCTTGTAAACTGTTGTACTGATCCATATGAAATTTTAATTTATTATTATTATGTAAATTCCCCAATCACAATGTGAACACTTTTATCTCAAAAAGTTTTATTCATTTGAACTGGATTTTTATTCATTCAATTTTAGTCAAGTTTTAATATGAAATTGCAGTTCATAATAATTGAAAATCCATGTAGCCTACTCTGAAATTTTTTTTTTCAGAATCATGTTTTAATCATGTTTTTTAATCATGTTTTTTAATCATGTTTCTTGATCTTGAATTAACCAAGAAGAACCCTATGTAAACTTTGTATGGTCACCTTTTTGGTAGTCAACTCTGCATGGCCACCTTTGTGAACTACTCTGTCTGATCACTGTTCATAGTATTAAAGGTCATCTTTGGAAATGACTAGCTGTATGAAGGAAAGCTGACTTATTCAAAATATAATCATTTAATTTAAAGCTGTGTTAAGTCAGAGTAGGTGTGCTACTATTTTTAAAACTAAAGCATAGAAGCCTGCATGATGTCTTTTTTAAGGCAATGAGCGGCAAGAAAATAACTGTTAATTTTAAAAACAAACAAATTATTTGAAATAGATCATTTATGCTCATTGAGTGTAATCAAGATATCACATTGACTACTTCACACAATGGCAATTGGTACATTATTTTAAAACACCTTACCAGTTCCAAGAAAATTGAAAGAACTTGGATAAAAAACCTGGGATGATACAAAGCCTTTAACCATCACTTATTCAAAAACCACTAATGATAGATTTTGATTGTATTAAATTTTAAAGAGAAACAAGCAGTTACTGGCAGTACAAAATTGCAGCCAATTTGAAAAAATTTCAATAAGCATTTATTTATCTATGGAAACATTACTTATAGAATAACATTTGTAACTAAATCTTGCATGAAAAGCATACTATTTATTTTTCTTAACATGAATTAAATTTTTAGGTTATCTCCTGCTTTCTTTATTTCAGCTAAAGCCACAAACAATATTTTTACTACATTTTTGATAAAAATTGAAGCACATATAACTTCTACGCTTGATTAACACAGTGCTATTATAGGTCAATCAAACAGCCATTCATTTTTCTAAATCAAGGGTATTAGGAGACATCAATTAGTGAAACTTTGATTTACTGCGTTAACTTGGAATAAACGATACAACTAAAAGTTTTACATTACCTTGGTCTTGCACAGCTCTTTTTGGAACTGCTGAAGATTTCAATAACTTTCTCGCATTTCTGAATGGAGACAAGATGAATTTATAGTCTGAAGGACAGAAATGCGCAGAACACACAAATGCCCTCAGTGGCATTTTGGATCTCTTATCCATCTTCAACGCTGCATCACCACATACTGCAATCCACTTGTCGTAATTTCCTTTTGGAAAGTGGAAAAACGACATATCGGGACATTGACGGTTATTATTACCACAATTTTCCATTAAGCACTTTTTCAAGCGTACGTAAGGAGCCATTTCTGCTGCAATCTTCGTTACACCGGTCACAGGCTCACAGCCGACTTCAGATTCGAACAGTCACACGTGACCATTATCCGTCACGTGACAATTTCTTGGCTCCGTCATTGGCCAATTCGCATCTACGTCATTGTACACAGAGCTCAGATTCACTTAGTTATAAGTTGGGTATCTTCTAGTATATGATCTGTGGTGACGCCTGCCTCTTCCCGACATGGTCGGATCACAGCAAAGCTCTGTGGCTACTCCGCCAACTGGCTGGTGTGCAGGGATGGGAGGCACTTTGAGAGGCATGCTGACGGTTTTCACCGCGATTTTTGCGTAGTGTATCAGGGTCTTAAGGCTTTTCAGAGTAATCACTGATTCGCCGAACTACGACAGTTGTCTTCCTTCGCGACGAAGCGATATAATACACTTTAACTCCTAAAGTGGTCCCTTAAACCCCTTTTAAGGCGTGGCGTCTCTTTGGACCAAAGCCTTTGTAAAATGGAGAAAGGAAACTCTTTTCCCCTTAGGATGTGAGGTGTTTATCGATGAATCTCATTACAATGCCTCTAAAATACACGCATGAATTTCAGTAAAGACAGTGATTTATTTCCTTTTGTAAAAATAGCGCGTACAAACATGAGCAACTGCATAATACAGCAAATGTAAAATACGTAATATATTCGTGGTACTCAGTTAAGTAATCAAATCAATGTTGGGAAATTGAAACGCAATACAAGTGAAATTTAAGTGCTAACTAAAATAGATGTAAAATATTCGTGCAACTCAGCTAAGTAACCAAATTAATGTTGGAATATTGAAATACAATAAAAATGAAATTTAAGGGCTAACTAAATTAAATGCACGCGTGAACCATTAGCGTATGCACATTGAGCTAGGGGGTAATAAATCTATTTTAAACTAGGCCACAGGCCAAACGGTTGAAAGAAAACTTTGAAATATTATGGGTACCTATTGAATAATGGATTCGACAAGCACATGCTTTGCCTGACATGTGGCAAATGAGCTTATACATAGTAAAATGCTCAATGTTGCATATTCAAAATAATACAAACTGCCACTTTGATCACAGTTCATCAAAATGGCCTAATTGAAAATGTTAACTGATAAAATCTGATAACATTCAGCCGTATTGACTAATTTTCGATAATTTTATTGATAGAAAATACTTCATTTAAACGATCAATACATTTCAGATATAAATTTCAATTTTCCTTCTCTACACAATAATTTTTAATCGAATAAAACATTTCCATCCATTTTTTTATAGAAATATTATTACAAAAGCCATTTCGAGTTATCAGAAATAAATTTAAATTTCTCTAACTACTGAGAAAAATTGTATTAGAAAACTAAGTTCGGAAACGATTAACAGTATTATGTTTAGATTAATTCCATTCTCATTATTTCACATCATTTGGAATAATTTCATTCATTTGGAGTAATTTTTAAAATACATGCCGTGAAGTTGATGTCTGTCTTATTTATAACGATAAAATAAAAAGTTTTTTTTATGTAAGCTTCAGAACAAAACTTTTTAAATTCTTCAATAGGCTTGAGGTAAGATATCTGTATAAATGTTCTTCTTGTCAGTTTAGTCAAACCAAAATAAATCAAAACGTTAGATCTTGTTCTGATTGTTTGTCTCGGTAATGTATAATAGTTTTGCGATAAGTTAATTGAACTGTAGTTATTATATCTTCCTCTTGCATAAATGCTATCTGATGGATTTTGATCGTTTCCAGTTGCTATATCACAATGAATAGATTTTTTTTCTTTGAATCTACGTTACCTGGATCGGGGATAGATGTTATCCAATTTTAGTTCTTTAGTTACGTTTGATACAAAATCGTCGATTATACCATTCCTCTTTTCAAACAATTGAATTATTTCTGATTCATTATACCCTTTATCAAAAGCATTTTTTAACATTCATATTCCGGTTGATGTGTTTATTTCCTGCATAAAAAAAGATGAAAAAATCAATAATTTTTCTCAACAAAAGCTTTAGTAATAAAGAAGTTTTACCATAGTTTGACCTCCCTAAGATGAGACATCTAAAATTAGAAGGGAAAAGCAACTGATTTTTTACTATTTTTTTTTCTGTCATTCCACAATTAAACCATTCCATTTGACTAATAAACTAGAAATCTTTTCAAAAACTTTTTTCTGTTTGTAACGAATGTAAATATTTTTTTAAAATCTATTATTTCATAAGAAGCGTTTCTCATTTACGTTGCACAATAAATTATATCTGAATGTAATTCATTTATATTAGCATTATTGAATTCGATATTAGTTTGAATTCCTAAATATCTAATAACTGATTTACACATATTTGCAAAATTAAAAAGAACTCATCTGTGAATATCTATTATAATATCTTTTATTTTTTAAGGCTTAATTCTTAAACGTATTTTTTTCGATGTATTGGTTGTCTCGTTAGGCAATAACCGAAGAAGGAGTTATCTTCCACTTCCAAGAATAATGTCTTGTTCCATCATAAACTGAATATTTGTATTTTTTAAATCTCTTGGAAATTTTACATCTGGTTATAAGAAGAAATTTTTAAAATCACAATCGTTAGTAAAGCCGAAACATGATGTTCACATTTTTTTGAGCATCTGTAGTATTCATGTGGGATATTACTTTTCATTTTTATAAATTAAATTTTCAAAATGGCTCAACATTTACATTGAAAAAACAATAAAAATTCTTTAAATATTTTAAAAGAATTATGTCTATAAATAACCTGTTAAATGTATCTAATGAATCTAATGCTAAGAATGCAAAAAGGCATTATGACTAAAAAAAATTTCATTAAAAATGTCTTCAAGTTGACATTTTTGACGTATTTAAAATATTTACATCATAAACTCAAGAAGACTCGAGAAAAATACAAAACACAATAAAAACGTGAGTAAACTGTCAATCTCAGATTTACATTTGGAAAATAATTAAAATTTCTTTAATCAATGTTATTTAATCGTAGCTTATTTTAAAACACACAAAAAATTTACTACGCGTATTAGAAATTAAAAAAATGTTAACATACGATTTACATTTTGAGGAATAGATGTGTAAGATACGTAAAGTAGAAGTAAAAAATTAATAACTACGTATAAAATTTAGAAAGCATTTTGGAAACGTTTATGGTTATAAATTCAAAAGAAAGAAATGTGCTATAAATGAAAAATGTTTAGAATGTGTGTTCTCTGATATATCAATTATATTAGATCAACAGTTTTTATGAGGAATACGACACCGGTTGCAGGATCAATTACGAGAAAGCAAAAGTTTTGATAATATGAAAACACAATCAGCAATTTTAACTTAATTTTACATATGCAATGAAAAAACTGAAAAATGAAATTCTGCAGCATGGATCAAGGCTGAAAAATGTTTTGACATTTCGAAATACTACACAAACATTAAAGGTGTGTATAAAGAAGCTATTAGAAAGATTGAAGAATTTACGAAAAAACTCCTTGTGGTGTAAAACCTATGAATGATTAGATTTCACTCTAAAAATTATTGAATACAAACATATTAGGGGTTACATCGTGTGTAATTCTGTGAAAAGATTCGAAAGTCAACTTCGAAACTACTCAATATTAAAAATACCGTTAACAAACTTTTTATGTGAAGTGTTGCGGGATATTATTGCCGAGATGATAAAAACGGTAATAGAATATCAAGGAGATTAAAAACTGAAGCTGAAAAGTTAAATTTCAGAGACATTACATTCCCAGTAAAACTTAAAGATATTGATATTTTTGAGAGAAGCAATAATGTGGTGATAAATGTTTACGGTTTTAATTACTTGAAAGAATTTTTTCCTCTGAGAATAACAATGATAAAAATTGAAAATGTAAATGTTCACATTTATTGCTAACAAATGAAAATAAAAGTAATTTTATTTTAATGAAGTCATTAAACCAATTTATTCGAACAAAAGACTGAAATGAAATATGTATCTGTCCATATTGTCTAGGGGCATTCACAAGAAAATATTTATTAACAAACTACATTAATGATTGCTCAGTTCACACACTAACCAAATATCTGTTTAATAAAGAAAAACTAAAGTTTAATAAATATCAAAAAGTAATTATTCATTTATTGTAACACATGCAGATTTCGAATCAACTTTACAAATAAATTTAAGTTCTTGTCAACCAATTCCAAACTCAAGTTATTCGATGAATATTTAACAACATAAACGAAGCAATTTCTGTTTCTATACGAAATCTGAAGCAGACGAATATTCCCGATTTGAAAAATATAATGGTAAAGATACTGCCCAAAAGTTTGTAGAATAATTAGAAGACGAAGAAACCATGAGAATTTATGGTCTCTTGAAAATAAAGAAGATAGTATATTTACTCTCAGATATATTCAAATATTTGAGTCATGAGCTACTTACTGAAGAAAACTATAAAATTAAGCATCATAATCATCTAACAGGTAAATACAGATGAGCAGCTAATTTAAAATGTAATTTTCAGATTCAGAATCCAAGTTTTATACCAGTGTTTATGCATAATTTATCAAATATTGACGCTCATTTGTTCATAAAAGACTGGGAAGTTTAATGTTATTCTTCAAATAGATGGAGGATATATTAGTTTCACATGAACAAGAAAAATATCTATGTAAAAAATCATCGAAAATAAAAGATACCACCATAGAAATGCGGTTGTTGGACAGCTACAGATTTTTATCAATATGAAAAATCGGGAAGAATAAAATATATGACTAGAGACTCACGGTTTTTGGATAGCTACAGGTTTTTGTCAACATGGTGTGAGAAAATAGGTGGTCTTAGCTCTAATATATAATACTAATGTGGAGGAAACAGTCAGATCATGGAACCGCACTTAGCGTTACAGCCACCTTTTGCTATTGTGCTAGCATGGATGGATTAGTGCTTGTGCGCTAAAATTAATAACTAAATGTGTTTTGTTGATGCCTGTGCGTCACTAGAGGTTGATGGCAATTGACTCGAGGTCAACCTGAGAATAGGCCACTCAGGTCGTTTCTGTTGCCATGATTCATTCTATATTTTCTTATTTTATGAAACAATTCAATTGGATTTAGGTTTCCTCCATCATTCATAGCTCCACTACTTTGTATGTGGGGCTATTAGAGCCATTCATGCATGAATAACTCTGCCGCTAGAGCTTGCAGCTTAAATAGTTATTTTCTCTTGATAACACAGAGGAATGTTTTGTCAAATGTTGAAAACCTCACGTCATCAGAGGGAGTTCTAGGAAGTAAATTGCAGGCCATTTAACCTTCCTTTTTTTGATGTATATATGAAAGTCATATGTTGACTTTTAGAAAATGATATGTGCTACTGAAATAAGCATTTGTATTAAATACACAACTCACTCACGAGCAATAATGCATCAGCAAGATCATTAATTCTTAGGAATTATTTTTAGTTCATCATCCCCAGAACATTTGTTTCACTTGAGCAACTGTGAACGTATTTAAAGAAAATTCTGAAAGTAAGAATGACTTTATAAAATTATGCGCTATAAATGCCGAGACACTATAGAAAAATAGATGACCAATGTATTCGGAGAATTTCTCACTCGGGGTTTCTTCTTCATTTAGCATTAATTCATTTCAATTGAGCTTATTTGAACAACCCGTATCTGAAAAGAGTCATATTATGAGTCGAATAAATAATCTTAACAGCATCTTTGATTATTTCGGTTGGTCCATCTGAAAGGATGACAAGTGTTTTAGCTATTTTTCAATGATGGGAATGAAGCCTCGAAATGTTTTTATTCCATATTATTTTTGGCAAAATATGTCCTGAATATTTTTCTAGTGGATTTTAGTGTTGATTTAGCCGCCAGTACATCAAACAATGCTTCATAGGAGTGAAAATGGTCAGGAGTGATTACTGTGCGTTTTCTTGTACCTAACAGTGCGAGTTCGGACCTAACAATGCTGGTGAAATGCATTGTTTGTAACATTTACATGCTTTAAATCTAGTTTTGTCATTACTCCTGTTGTTTTTCAAGAAGGAAAATGCTAACCGTTGCATAAAACTCGTTTAGAATTGTACATTACTTCGAGTAGTCGGTTAAAAGTGTTCGTTAACCAAATTGCTCAATAATCATTTTAGGTATCTTTTCACTAAAACTCAGTAAAATATGAGCTTATGCGCTACAGGCAGGTCATTGATAAAATTTAATTGTAGAGTGTTTTCGTGAAAATCAAATCAAGTCACATTTTATTCAAATCGGATGAAATTCCCCGTTAGTTCAGGGAAAATGAAATGAAATAACTCTTTATGTAATCTATAATTATCCTCTGTAAATAAGTTTTAGGGAAACAGTATTGTTATGTCAATGATTTTATACTGAAAAAACATGGTCACACATTTATTTTCATACTTCAGGCATTGTCAACTCAGCGTTGAGCACTTGTTTCCAATAAGTCCCCTCTTCAATTCTATCATTCATTTTAGGCATGACACGACGAGTTTTAGCAACTCACACACAAAGCGAACGTACTTCGTAACATGGGCAGTAAATGTGAAATGTCACTTAAAAACACTCGCAGGGTGTGAGCTACAATTTCAAAGTGGGTCTAGAAAGTGTGCAATTTTAGATTAAAACTGAAAAGAAATGAGGCCATAAAGTTGTCTTCAGCCGGGGTGGTCGAATTTCTATATTTTCATTTCTGATAAAAAGAAACACGTGAAGTAGCTTTATTTTCGAAAACATCTGAAGAAAACAGCGCTGCCATTTTGTCTGCAGTGATGACGCTGCTGACCATTAATTCTACGCACCACTTCCTGTCGGCCAAGACTCTGCCTCCCTCCCGGAAAGGATCGCATGCTCCATGACTGCTAAATTTTGTGAGTAAATTTGAGCAGCGACGGCAACTGCTACTGAGTCAGACCTAAAGTTGCCTGAACCCAAAATCAACAAAGAACTAACCATGGGGATGAAATTGGTCAGTGTTAAGAAACATTTTAATTTTGGTGAATTTTTGTCTGACTGGTAGGGTGTTTTTTAACTGATTTGTGTTTTTTGTGTTTGCATATACTTTAGCAAGCCTCGTTGGCTTACGTGCGACAGCACGAGCGTGTCGCTTTAACATGTTGTGTGCCTGGGGGATTGTATTTCACATGTGGCTGAGTTTGTGTTGATGTTGTGCTTAGCAAGGATTTTGTGTGTAAGCATTTTTTTGGGTAGGCTTGGACAAGAGAGTCGGTGTTCTTGACCACATACGACGGAAAAATTTTTGGCCATACCAAGCGGTCCTGTACGGAGTCGTGGGAAACATGAACATGTTATGATTAGCAAAGATTTTTTGGGAGGCATGAGTGGAAGAGCCCAACGGTCGTAGGAGCCTAGCCACAAGGGTTGACAGTGATTTGTGGCCAACGCTTGAGAATTGTTGGAGCAGAGGGTAACCATAGCAACAATTTTCAGGGCAACGGTGACTCTCGAAAGAAGTTTAACAGCGAATGGGAGAAGACCAGCTCCAGGACTACCAATTACAAAGGTGTTGGCGGGCACTTATGAAGCCCCGGAGCAGTACAATTGGGCAAGTGTGAAGAGAGGGCAGCCCTCAAGCAGACTTAGATGTAGCTCATGGAATAGGTTCAGTCTTGCGCCGAGCACCGTCGGGAAGAGTAGGTGTCACAAATAGGAGGTGGTGAAAATAAAGTCATACTGAAAATACACTCTGAAAATACGTGAAAAACATATAGCGTGCGTCGAAGTGTAATTATACTTGTCAGAATTTAATTTATATATCTCTTTTTCCATTGCAGAGAAGAGAAGTCTCACACAAGACCTACGTGGTCGAGACATTAAAATCAGAAAAGAAAAATCGAACGTCAATTGGGCGGGTAAGAGAGGCAGAGTTTATTAGAAAGGGGTGCTTTTGAAATAAGTGAAACAATGACATTCATTGATAACTTGGGCAAAGAGAAATAATGGGTAAAGTTTGTAATCTTTGCAGGAGGGCGGTTCTTTGCAGTTCTACATAGAAAATCATCGTCTTTGGTTCCACTTCTACATAAGGCTTCTACGTAAGGGGAACCTACATGAAGTTGTGAATACAGTTCGAAAGACATTTGCTGATCTGTGAATAGCTCAGAGGAATTGAACTGAGGCTGCACTTGAGAATGTACGTGTGATTTGAAGCTATGACCGTGTCCTGTGCTGTTGGAAACGTAATGATATAATATTTTTATTCTATCATGTTTAGAAGTGTAGCTAACGTAAAGAGGGCTGGCCGGCCATCTAATTCTGTTAGTGGGGTTAGTGCGTTGCAAAGGGTAACAAGCTTGAGGAATTTATATTGCCAAATTTATCCTTATATGTCTATTGTATGTTAGCTTCCTAAACGTGCTGGATGACTCCCCAATTGAAAATCAAGGACGTATCGCCGATGTGTTATGGCCGAGCAAGGGAGAACCTAAGGGACG
>JACJUY010007082.1:13622-26533 GCA_014220935.1 Platorchestia sp. MABIK
GAGGAGTGTAATTCCCATAAACACAAAACAGCCACAGGATTGAGGAGTGTAATTCCCATAAACACAAAACAGCCACAGGATTGAGGAGTGTAATTCCCATAGACACAATACAGCCACAGGATTGAGGAGTGTAATTTCCATAAACACAATACAGCCACAGGATTGAGGAGTGTAATTCCCATAAACACAAAACGGCCACAGGATTGAGGAGTGTAATTCCCATAAACACAATACAGCCACAGGATTGAGGAGTGTAATTCCCATAAACACAATACAGCCACAGGATTGAGGAGTGTAATTCCCATAAACACAAAATGGCTATGGGGTCGATGCAAAGTAATATCTGTAAACACAATACACCTACGCGGTTGATGGGAAGTAAAATCCTTAAACAAAGTGCTGCTGCGGGGCTTAGGTGAAGTATGATAATATCCATGAGCAGAGAACAGATACGGAAATAACAGTAATTTAGTTATTTTCGCAGAGCACTAGATTTAACTTGAAGCCATTTCAGTACATAGTTTAAGCTTAGTTAAAACTAGTGGTGAAATCCTAAAGTAAATAAGTTCAATTGTTCATTTAACATAAATGAATACAGCTTCAGAACTCAGTGAGTTATTTAGAAATACAACTATGCTATAATGATATGAACCACTATCATCGTGCACATTGCTGTTTCTTAGTACTAATTGTCCAGTCTCAGTAGAAGAAACCTTCAAATGCAGTGACTACGATGCGATATATTCAACTAGATTTCCAATCTGAGGAAACACAAATAGCACTTCCAATTACTTTTGAAACTCTGATACAATTGTTAGTTTGCTTAGTTGGCAGGGTGATACCACGCATGCTCTGCTTTCAGCAAAAGCTGAGGACAAAACTTTAAGTTCTACAGCATCGTAGGTACATTCCGTTCCTAATGTCCATTTTACAATGAATACTTCTACGAAAATTAGTTGTATCTTAAGAAACATAGACTCATATTCATGCGTGAAGACGCACGAGTACGAGTTTCGAATGACATGACAGGAAACATAATCGCTTGTATAACAGTATGAAAATCGCTTGTCGAATTGTAGAAAAGAATAGTGCCGTAAAATTAGCGCATAATTTTTAATCTCAAATGTGCTGCTCACTGTAGGTATAGAGCGAGTAGATATAGCACAATTTCAAGCTAAATCAACTTATATTGCATTGAGAGCTGAGGGTATGCAGCTATATTGTTAAAAAAATGACTGCATCACACATCACGACCTCACTGTTTATTTTTTTATTTAATTTGTTCCCACCATTCGTTTTCTGATGCATTTCCTCTTTCCTTAAACTAAATTGTATGAAAAGTTATTAAATGACCTTAATTCAATGATTCAAGGCCTTGATTCTGTGGAATTTAATCGCTCGACATTTATGATATGAAATTTTTTATAAAATTTAAATTCGTGGTATTTGATTTCTTTAAACGCAATTCTATGAATTTCATCCCCTAAAGCTTCATTTCATAAATCTATTTTCCATGAAACGTTATCTGTCTCACGTTTCATTTAGTTTTAATCCGTCCGTATAACGAATTTCTAAAGTCAGTTATTTGTTTTAGGAAACGAAAAGATTCTTTAGAAACAAACAAATCCCGGGCTCCTTTCATTGCAAACGATTTTGTAGTTCGTTGTCCCTGTGGAGCAGATGGGAGCGACGCACACGAGCGTCTCTCACGCAGTTTATACGGAGGATCACTTTTTCATGGGTCCTAAAATGCGGACCCGGTCATGGAGTTGCCGTGTTATATTGAGTGCCGTAAGTTGGCGCTATAGCCTCGCCTTATATTTCTTATTGCCCTCGTGTACTAGCTCTTATTACAAAGCTCATGAGAGCCTTTGAGCTAAATTGCACTATTTTTGGTCCATTTCTTTCGCAGAACGCCTAGGTTTGTTTCCTTAGCGGTGCTGGCTACAATGAGAGAAAGAGATGACATCGCGCAAATGTTCTCTTGAAAGTCGGCGTTCAAATCGACTTCGCAGGTGCAGGGCTGCTCGTATTTGAATGCCAGTACAAAGCATAGACTATCGTAGTTATAAGTAGCATTTTCTTCGAAGTCAGCCTCGTAAAAATGTTTGAATTCTGTAGACACTCAAGAACTTCATGGAATTCCATTTGTATATAGAGTGTGATTCCAGTTAAACGATACTGGTGTTATTCACTTTATGAACTGCCAACATGCAATGGCATGCCGCGCACACGTGACTTACCGTCTTGCGACATCTGCACTGAAAAAGAGTCCTTCAATCATTCCAAAAGTTTTCGATAGCAGTGAATGCTTGCGCGATTACGAGGTAAAACGCTCATGTTTGCAGTCACGTGTAAGAAAATACAAGTCTGCTGATCACCGCAGGAATAAAAGGCTTTAGGAGAGAGCTGTTCACGGGCAAATACCAGCGGTGCACTGAGGAACGTTTACGACGTCATAATTTGAACACGATAGCGCCATAAAAACGTATTCGAGTTGTGCGCACCAGAATCATGGTTTCATAAATGCTGGCGTCGCAATAAAATTTTGATTACTTTTTTAAGTAGGCTAAGTCTTCGAAATCGTAATCGTGAAGCAAAACATTGAGCATTCGAGCACGTAACGGAACTTGAGCAATTTCAAAAGCGATTAAGTTTGCGAAATTCTAATCAGGGAAAACAATGCTAGGGAATTATGAACTTCATCTTTAATTAGGTTTTTAGGTTTTTAATCCATGACGTAGTGAATAATGAAAAATTGAGTAATCTACATTTTTCATTTTTAAATGTTCGAAATTCTAGAAAATATCTGACTTTGCTACATATGTAGCCTCAAGTACAATAGCTTCATAGAACTGCAAAAATTCCTGGTATAGTATTGAAGGTGAAACATTGAATTCAAGTTTTATTTCAGTAATATCGAATTGATAACAAACGATGACACAGTTGTAAATTGATTCTATCACATGATCTCTGTACCTGTGCTGCAAAGATCTCAACAATCGATTGTAGAATATTTACTTCACATATTATCCACACAGTAAAGCATTCGTGCAAAATAAGAAAAGAAAGGTATCAGAATTGCTCTTCCTTCCACTTGAATAAATATGGTTTAATAAGTGCTCAGCAATGTCGTGTTCCGACTCCCTGCTCTGCCGCTGCCAACAAGGCTGAACAGATGGCGTCAAAAGGAGATCTAAATTACCTTCCCTATCCTCACTTAAGAGGCTAACGTAAGATCTTATGACCAGATGCCAGCACCGATAAACGAGAATAAACTGTCCATTACACTTTAATGATAGCTTATTCTCCTTAATTAAGGTCTTAAACTCAAAATAGTGTCAGCTGAGTGATGCGAGTTGTGAGGGAAGGAGCTTGAGACGTGAAAGATAAAATGGATACAGACAAACTAAATGAAAGTTAAACAAAAGAAATGGAAAGGAAGAAAACCTTAAGAAAGAGAATAAAGAAAAGAAAGACAAGCACGATGAGAAAGTGTGGCAAGGCTAGAAAGGCGAAAATACAACTTGCAGATCCTCATCTCACAAAACGGCTTCCCATCAGTACAAAGGAGTAAATTTCCGATAATAATTATACAACAATCCCCCCACGACGTTCACATTTGCGTCCAACATCACTGTGGAACACAACCAAAAATACTAGCATGTAAGGGATATTGATGTATAGTTACAGTAGTCCATCTGCTGGAAGTGACAGTCGGCAGTGACAGGTGTGGGGCCAGGCCATTAGTTAGTGCAGAGCGGACAAGCGCCAGCAATACAGCTGTCACTTTAATGGACGGCTATTAGGCCTATAGACAGCGCGCTCTGCAGCTTTATAACTGCCACAGCAGCCCCTGTAGCAGTTAAGGCCACGCTTCATTGCAGTAACTGCTCGTAATAGTTTCTGAAACAACCACTGCAACGAGGACTGCAACACACACTGCAGGTGCAAACATAACAAACTTGTAGTAGCAACAGTTGTAACACGACCGATCTGTCTCAGTTTACTTTATTGGTTGGTGTTACAATCACTGTAATGTGAGGGGGAATTGCCCATGAAACAATTATTGTTACCGCCACTGCTATAAAAAAGTAATGGTCGTCCAAACAGCTTTTGCAACAATATTTTTATCGTCACTCTAATGATAGAATTTCATCATTACAAAAAGCACAGAAGCAACTCTATCGCTCACAGTAAGCGAAGGATATAAAGGTTGAATAGTATTTTGATATATAGGTACCAATCCCACATAAACCTCGACCGAAAATTTGGCAGTAGATTTGGATGTTGCAGCTGCATTATCTTTAGGAATCAATAAAATTCAAAGCGAAAAGACTGATGCAGACCATGTGCACAAACTGATCACACGTCTCTCATACAAATAGTTTATCTACATTATCTGAAGAGGTGCATCTCATGAGAATAGTTAATGTTTACATTTTGAGTGTACGTGCCATGTCAGTGTGGTGGGCGTACGAACTGTGAAGGGCAAAATAATACTACACGTTTATTAAATCCTCAGATTCCACATTTCTAAACCACGTACGATAGTGAAAATTGGACTACATTTAAACAATAGGATAAAAAAGGTAATACTCTGATCTAAACCCCACAGACATTTAATAGAAAAATATTTAGGGACATTTGAAATTAATACGTGAACAAAAGTTTACAATTCCCACCTTTTTTTCTTGAAATTAAACATTTAAATTTTTGTAGGATTGCTCCCAAGGTTCTAAAATATTTTTGTTCTGAAAGGTCCTAAGCAAGGGAAAGAATAAGGACATCAGCCAAGACCTTCGCGAACGTATTATGGAGCTCCATAATGAAGGTTTGGGATATCGGAAGATATGGGCACAAATTTGTGTTCCTATAGCCTCAGTTGGAACCATAAAACGTAAGTGGAAATGACGGAATAGGACTCTCAGCAAGCCTCGAACTGGCCGTCTACGGAGGATTAACGACTGTGCCGATTGAAAATTAGTCCGAACAGTAGTGCAGCGGCCTCAAATACTCGTAAACAATTGAAGGATGATCTCAATGCTTCTGGATTCGAAGCCAGCAAACACATGATCAACAGAGCACTATGCCGTGAAGGTCTTCGCTCCCTCACCCCCGTAGGAGACCTCTTTTCCTGAAACGTCATTTCAAAGTCAGGCTTATTTATGCCAACGACCATTTGAACTAGCCATTGCGTTTTGGAACTCTGTACTGTGGTCAGATGAAACCAAAATCGGGCTATTTGGGAAAAACAGCACAAACCATGTTTGGAGGCAACAAAACGAAGAGTATAAACCAAAGTGAACTATACCCACTTTTAAGTTTAGAGGTGGCTCAATCACGGTGTGGGGATGTTTCAGCTCATCAGAGGTAACTAAACTTTATATCATTGAAGGAACCAAATATGGAAGGAAATATCGTGAAATATTTGATGAGCAACTACCTTCTGCTCGATTGTTAAAATTGAAACGTGGATGGACCTTCCAACAAGACAACGATCCAAAGCATACTGCAAACGAAACCAAGGAATGGTTGAGGATGAAGAACATAAACATTTTAGAATGACCAAGTCAATCCCCGGACATGAATCTGATCGAAAACTTGTGGAGGGAATTGAAATTGTAGATTTAGAAGAGAGGTCCTAATATATTACTTAACTCAAAGAAATTTGCATTGAAGAATGGAATGAGATTTCACCCAAAACTTGTCAAAAGCTGGTAATGAACTACTCTAAACGTCTCGAAGCCGTAATTTATAATATCGGCTGCATGTGCGACGAAGTATTAATGTATGTGTATCTGGAAATGTGTTGTAAACTTTTGTTAAAGTATTTATTATACATGTTCTTATTTCTTTTTTCTATTCAATATTTATGGGTTTTTGATATATTATTAACTTCTTATAGTAACGTTTAAATATAGTCCAATTTTCGCTATTGTACGTGGTTTAGAAATGTGAAATCAGGTGATTTAATCAATGAGTGGTATATTGTTTTGCCCAAGCTGTAACTGTTGGAAATCAGCACACATATGAAAACTGAATGAGTGCCAAACCTTAAAAGTACGTATATATAGATGTGTAAATATACAATGCGTGAAACTATATTGTGAGCAGCAAAAAATCGCGCTCAACATTTTTACTTACTTTGGATATTTTACATTATTTATATTAAAGTTCATTTGTTTCAGTAAAACTAAATTTAACTACATATGGCGACATTCTATGCGTTGGTGAAATACCATTCGCCTGTCTTTAATGGACTTAGAATTGATTATTTTAACTTACATAGGAGAATTGAAGACCCGAGGAAAAAGCCCATCCTCATTCGATGAAAGACACATCATTGGGTTTCATCGAAGTGTAAGATCAACTGGAGACACCTGTACAGTAATCGGTATATATGAGAACAAAATAGAGAACAACAGCCCGCTGGAAACAAAAGATGAACCCGCTTCATCTCTTAGAAATGTGGAAAGGCTTAAGTTGTGGTCGACTGAGACAGACGCTCTTTGAAGTAATTGGTGAAAAAAAATCGGCGTTCATCAACGCAAATGATAACTGTAGGGAATGTCGTGAACATCCATAAATAATTTGTTAAAAAAACCGGACATCGAGAGATGAAAAAAATTAATTTCGGCAAATGAAAATCCTTCAGAAAGTCATTAGTGTAAGCAGAAAATCGTAAAATAATATTTCCTCGAGAACACAGAGATTGGACTAGTGATGCTTGGAAGCACGTATTGATTGGATTGGAAGATTGGAAGCACGTAATGACATGAAGCTATTGATCCATCTGCCATCGCCCCAATTGTTTAAGCATTTGGAAGCAGTGCAACACTTTGAAATTGTTTTTGATGGGATGTACAGTACATGGATCTGCCACTCTTTTAGATAACAAAATAAACTGCCAGTAATATTTGCAAGTCTTTTTTGGCCATGTTCATCCTTCCATAGAGTTTTTCCTGATGGCAACAGGATCTTTCAGGACGACGACTCTCTCTTCCACAGGGCTAGATATGTTCGAAATTGGTTGTTTGCGAATGAGGATTCATTTGAAGTAAAGGAGTGGCCATCACACCCTCCTGATTTTAACCCCATTGAAAACTTATTTGATGAACT
Source organism: Platorchestia sp. MABIK (assembly GCA_014220935.1). Taxonomy (NCBI): domain Eukaryota; kingdom Metazoa; phylum Arthropoda; class Malacostraca; order Amphipoda; family Talitridae; genus Platorchestia; species Platorchestia sp. MABIK. The sequence continues at coordinate 20,745 of JACJUY010007082.1, forward strand.
TGAAAAAAAAGAAAGCCTTTTCATCGCCTCTTCAACATTGACTGCGTTGTGGGACAGGCTATTTCAACTATAGCCTGTAGGTATCCTCGTCGCAGTATTGTCTCAGAATGTATGCAGAACGGAATAAAAGCTTTAATTCGAGCAAAAGGATGCCTAATCGTATACTAACAAATTTCTGAACGTCATCACATTTTTGGGTCTAAAATGTATGTATAAATATAAACAGTAAATGCAAGACAACCGGTCCTTTGTTGAACCAACTTTACCATAAAGTTGAGACTGTTGAAATAAATTTATTACTCAAAAACAGTAAAGTCGAAAATACTTCGTAAAAGAGTTATAAAATCTTGAATTTTTCTCCGGTTTTCTGAGTGTTCAGTTTCATCAAAGATTTTCTCTAGATTTTTACTTCTGGGGAGATTTGAAGAATTAGGTGTACAAAACACCAATTCATTGAGAAGAAAAGCTCGTTTGTTGAATTTTTTATGGCTGCAAGGATTCGTAAAACTCATGCGTTTCTTCGATCGCGTCCGGCAATCATTGCGCCGGCGTTTGAACGCCTGCTTAAAATCACGTAGGCGTCATGTTGAACTTATTTATAAATACCTAACATAATTAAGAAATTTGTTTCTTGTGGTCATGATAATTAAGTCTGTCATTCTGTTTCTCGTGTAATCGTAACTAAAATGCTTTCCTAACTCCTGTGTTCCTGCCATTCTCGAAATGCGAATTTTTCTCCAATATACTTTAAATTTCAATTCCTTGTTACTCTTTAACAAGGCATTTTCTCTAACGAAGCATTCAGTAAGATGATTTCTACAGTCTCAACCTAAAGTTGAAGTTCAACAAAGTGCCGGTCACGCTGTATGTACAGTTTACTGTATTTTACAGGATGTTAAAAAGCGAGAGGTATAAACTCTGACAGTAGGCAACGAACATTTTTCATGTATGTCATATGTTTCAAAACTTTTTCGTTTTCAAGATACTGAAATTTGAAATATCAGTGCGTTAGTTGGTGAAATTTTCGTGACTAAGCCAGTTTGTCAGGTTTTCGTGTCCTAAAATGTTCATTTCATCTAGAATTATACCATTACATCAGGCAACGCTCGAGTGCTTCGTAATTATAAATTAGTTCATGTTGTATGACACAATGTTGACACGACACGCTTGCCAAATGTAGGAATGGCGGAAATGTATTCGGCGCACCGAGAGGCCAACGGAATAATAGATGTGGTGCTATGTTGCATCAGGAGCGATTTCCTAATCGATATCTGCCCGGACGTGGTGTATTTACAAAAGTATATCGTCATCTGCGCGAGCATGGAAGCGTCAACGCGAACAGGAGAGGTTGTAGTCGTCCCAGGGAATTATGTGATGCAGTTGAGGACGACGTGCTGCAATACTTCCATGACCAGCCTCTTGCAAGCACTCTAACTACAGAACGCAACTAAGGAATACTTACGCACGCCGACATATTGCATGTCCTCAATGAAAACAATCTACTAGAAATTAAGTGCAGCATTTGTTGAAACATCTTCGCTTCACCGACGAAGCCACCCATTCATGCATCAAAACTTTCAGCTCAGAACTAGCAGTACTGGTTAAAGGATGATGCATATCGGTAGAACTACCAACATCGGGTAAGTGTCAATGTGGGCTGGCATTGCCTGCAATTATCTTATCTGAACATATCTGATGCCGTCGTCTCTTGTTAATGGACCACTTTGTTACGTTTCTAAGAGATGCGTCGCCCGAATTACAGGAGGGGGTGCTTGAAGGTATTCGGCGTCGAATGTGGTCCCAGCACGACGGAGATCCGGCCCATTGAGATAGGAATGTTGGCAAGAATCTGAACGACGCCTTTCTAAATGAGTCGGAATAAGGCATGATGGACCACAGGCAGGGCCTCCACAATCTCCAGACATGAGTCCTTTAGATCCGTTGCTTTGGTGCCGCAGAAAATTATCGATTTAAGAAATACCGGTGAAATCCGAGATAGATTGCGGCACAGAAGTAACATTGTAGAAGAAGAAAGACTTTTGTATCGTGTCCAACAAGTCATTCGGAAGAGGTACCAAGCATTGGGAGCAGACATTCCAAACAGTTATGGTGGAATTTATTTGATAAAACATCTTTTCCTCTGATGTTCATCTCTTTTTTCCGTTATGACATTTTTCAGTTACGAAAATCTTATTAACTGGGCATCAAAGTTAAACTTTAAGCATCAGTGCCATGAAAATTGAGAAATTTTGAAGCATTTGGTATTAAAATGTTGATATTGAGTCTCCTTGCCTGCTCTCTAAATTTGGACCTTGCGTACTTAGTGCGTGTACTGAATAGAAGCCCATGCAATTCTACAGTTTGTGGACCCTTTCCTCAAATACTTTTCTTGCACGAGACCTTACTGAGTGAATTGGAAACTGAACGTTTCCCTTCAACCGCATGGCGAATTCTTTAGTGTTATATCGTGGTTTTCTTTGTTTTTGATCATGATAAAAAGTCATTTGGCCCATGCAACCCAGCCAGTTGTTGCATGAGACACACACGTACCTGTACCAGTTCCTTTATTATTTGGAAGTCTGAAAGGAGAATCAATTATGCAGAACGAATGAAATTAATCGTCAATATCGAGTGTCTGCAATTCCTTGAAAGTCTCAAACATTTCACAGCTTTCCGCCGACTTCAGAATGGTCTCGGTTGGAATGGCTAATCAAGGGAGAACTATTTTGCGGTGTAAAACTAATTTACATTTGAATGGGAAGCTTGATTTGTTCTATTGTGAGGATTCTGTCCTGCGCACACACGTGCTCACAAGTATGCAGTAGGAAATGCATGGAGCCTCGATAAATAGAGTTCCACAATAACATTTCTCAACATACGACATTCGTTCTCCATCCAGAATTATTCGACTCCAATCTCAGCAAGAAAGTTTGCAGTGTGTTGGAGAACTTGCCGAGTCGTGCAGAGTAGAGCGTCAGCAGCGGCAAATATTGGAACATTGGATGATGAACATGAACATCAATTCCCATCACACTCACTACAAACACAGCACCGTAACCGGCAAGTGCAGGTCCAATTAAGCGATCTTCATTCGGGAGCAATGCGCGTTGAGAATGATTTCCAGTTCCTTGCAAACGAAGTTTTTTTTCTTTACGGTGCACTACGGTCAAATCACCGCCTTCGTATAATTAGTAAGTAAACTTCGTACAATTTTAAATGAATAAATATTTCGATGTACAGGGTATGTAATCTACACGATAACTGGAGTTGTCATTTTCAATGGCTATTGAATTTAACGCTCGCAATAATACTCTCATAAACGCAATTACAGGTTAGAGAAACTCATTTTTCTCGCAGATTCACTCAGGCTAGTTCTTCTCACAATTTGCTGAACATGAAGTTGAGAGGGGAATGTAAGTGGACCACCCAATCTTTCACACGTGTTGGAGTTCACAGAATGTTAAAAGTCTTCCAAGGCAATGAATCACCTAATCACCTAAAATAGAGCCAAATTTAATTTCAAGCTACGTTACATGTTCAAATATCTTCTGGCATGAATAAGTGAAAAAATAATCATCGATTTTTCAAGCTTGAAGATGATCCTTGGACACTGAAATGTCGCTTTACGTAATACTTGAGTTTGTTTTAGTATATATGACTTACACCTTTGTAATAATTCTAACCTGCATTGAACTTCAACAATTTTAAGACTCTGAAAAATTAGATATAAAATTGTACCCACTGTAAAGTGAGCACTTGAACACTCCGAAAGACTGCGAATTTCTATTTTAACTACAATTCATCGATATCGCAGCATTTGTCGCGTTTCATCCAGGTGAATCAGATAGGGATAAATAAAGAGATAGTTAGGCCTGTACCACAGATACGCTCATCACACACACAACCGGTTCTTCAAAAATCAGAAAATAATTTAAAGCTGCTCAGTGTTTAGATACTGACTTGAGCGAATTGCAGGCAAACATTGCAGGAGACTGTACTTCCCAATTTAGGTATGAACCAGTGTACACGGTCCGTCAATAATGACGGGATTCTATATTTTTCTTAAATAAATCTATCAGATGCGGATGACAAACATCAAACATCCACATCCACATACTCCTGTACTTGTACACGGGTGAAACTCGTATCACAGATACGAGTTTGGTTGGTTGGTTCGTCTCAGAGATACGAATTGACAGAGAGACGAACCAACCAAGCAAGCAAGCGACAACTGTGTATTATTATATACATACTGGATTCGTCATTTTTCCGTCACGGACTCACTATCGTATGTAAATAGAACTAATACCTCACATGAATTTACATTCTAAAGGTAATATTATAACATTCTCGCTGTTGCTGACGTTACGAGAGGCCAAGCGGTGCTACAGTTAATAATGAAACATATTTTTTAGATGGTGGAATAGAGCAACAAAGGCTGGGAGTCGTGCCAGACGTAAGTGGCGGCCGGAGCTGCAGCGGCCAGACATCGCTTTGTGTAGCGTCCTGCTAATGGACTGCGGAGGTTCGTAATTAACAAGTGAAATGTACAGGAAGCTCTCTATTGCGTCCCAAGATACTGGCACGACGACCCTTCGCTAATTTTCTTCGTTTAGCATTTGAGCGAGGAAGGAGACGTCAGAATTGTTCTGGGAGTTCAAATTTCGCCGTTCAATGCAAACTTGTTTGAGTGTTTTCCTTCCTTCCGCCTTCGTATGTAATGCATGAAATTATTTTTACGCTCGTTTCTGGTTGTTTGAATCTAAGAGCACTTAGTAGTTTTTAATTTCAAGAAATGGGTTGTTAGATACAAAGCTCTCAAGCTCCTAGATTGTGTTTGTGTGAGAACAAATATTTAGAGTCTGTTTCTTCATCCGAGAAATATTACTCTTGTTGACATATTTACTCGAGATATATTCAATTTAAATGAAATATTTCACAGATGAAATATTCATATTTATATAAATTTGATAGCATATTATCAGCGCATGTCGTGCGCAATAAACTTCAAAAGCAATATATACGACATCCTGTCAGTGCCGTCTTTATCATTCAAAGTAAGGGGGGAGAGATAAGTTGTTCCCTCTTCAAAACTGGCTGCAAAAGCCAGCTCAATTAGACCAGTCGTTGCGTCAAAGATTCACCTGTCTCTTATATTTTCTGCTCAATTTGTTTCTTGGTGGAACTACAGCAGTCTCAACGGTAATAAATTTGTAAATTCAAGCAATTCATTTAAAAAGTGATGGTACGATAATAATATTCTTCTCTGGATGTACTGAAATTATTTTCGGTGAATGTTTATTGACCGTCATTTGAAATTTGTCGTTGGGACAGAAGAAAATGTTTCCATTGTAGGTAGGCTTCGAATTTCATCAGGAATATTAAATTTACCACGAAAACTTTGAGAGCATGGGGCTGCCTATACTTCTAGTCAATTTTTTTCACACGATCACATCAAAAACAATGTTTGTTTTTTCACAAAATAATTATCACCTGTTTTATATTATCACAGAGGCAAATTTCTAGCGTAAATCCTCACATTTGAATTCTTTCCAGCCAAGCAGAGAGCATAGAGCACAGTTGCGACTCCGCTTCAATTATGTGCATTTAGAGGCTGCCTTGAAATTAGACACGACGGGAAATCTCCTGGTGCATCTGAAACTTGAGCGGGGGAGGCTGGTGAGCAAAACGAGGAAGCTGAGGGGTGGAAGGCTGAAACTGAGGGGTGGAAGGCAGGAACTGAGGGGTGGAAGGCAGGAACTGAGGGCGGAAGGTAGGAACTGAGGGGT
>JACJUY010007082.1:26584-36683 GCA_014220935.1 Platorchestia sp. MABIK
TGGAAGGCAGGAATTGAGGGGTGGAAGGCAGGAACTGAAGGAGGAAGGGGAGGTGGAAGGTGATTCACCACAGTGAAGGGTCAGAGCAGCGTTAAAGGAGAGCGTTGGGAGCCACGTGTACTGGACGTGGTGGTGTGACACTCTCATGACGCACGTGTACTGGACGTGGTGGTGTGACGCTCTCGTAACGCACGTGTGCTGGACGTGGTGGTGAGACGTTCTCGTGACGCACGTGTACTGGACGTGGTGGTGTGACGCTCTCGTGACGCAAGTGTACTGGACATGGCAGTTTGATGTTCTCTAATGAAACTCTAGCGTATGCTCAATCTACAATTTAAATATAATCTCAAGCTCCCCTTGCCCTGCAAGATTAAATTAGGTTCAGTTATTCACAGCTTACATCAAGCATTGCATTAGTCAAAGCCTAGCTCTCACCTGAATAAGTTGAGGTTCCCACTAGAGCTATGCACCTCGCGGACCCGGTATGTCTTCCAACCGGTAGGCATCCGGTGTGTCCTCCAACCGGTAGACATCCGGTATGTCTTCCAACCGGTAGACATCCGGTGTGTCCTCCAACCGGTAGACATCCGGTATGTCTTCCAACCGGTAGACATCCGGTTTGTCTTCCAACCGGTAGACATCTGGTATGTCTTCCAACCGGTAGACTTCCGGTATGTCTTCCATGCATCCCACAACTTGCGTCCTTTATCAGGTGTACGGAGTTGGTTGGTGCTCTACGTAGAGTTAGGAAGGAACGATTAATTATAACGTTATTCTAGGGAAGTTAGGATGGAGCACAAGATCATTGAAGTGATTTCAGTTTTCCGTTTTGAAGCGATTTTGCACTGAAATTCATTTGCGCGATCTTTTGCGCAATTAAAGGAACGTGTCAGACGTGGACTTAAGAGCTAGTAGCGTAACTTCATAATATATCATGCATGCCGCGTCTGGGTATGCATTTATGTATGAAGATAAAAACTTTGTGTTTTACGCATGTGGCCAAGCACAGAACAAGCGTCAAGGCTTAGCGAACTTGCGCCGCCAAGACATAAAATGCAATTACTAAACACAATTGAAAATTAGTTTGAAAGATTTATTACCAGCAACATTCACACTATTTCAAGTATGACGCAACAACTAATTTTGTGTCTAAGAGTTAGCACTAATATGGTAGTTTACTAAATGGAGTGCGATTAAATAGAGTGCGATTAAATAGTGTGCGATTAAATAGAGTGCGATTAAATAGAGTATGACTAAGTAGAGTGTGACTTAATAGTGTTCCTATTTAGAGTGTGTCTAAATAGAATGCACAATGTGTTGGAGAACAATCGGTAGAAAATTGTACACCAAGTTGAAAATGGCCAAGTAAAAACTTTTTTCTATAAAATTTTCCAAAAAAAGATCGTTCATTTTGAGATATTAGCTATTTATTGTTTTTAAGGAAGAAATTTTAATAACATAATTATGAACGAATGATCAATTCTTTTTTGGGCTGTGTGAACGATCGTTCCTTTTTCAGGCTGTAACGATTAGGGCATGGTGGTGTTCGTTACCTGCCAGATAAATAAACGACTTGAAACTTACTAAAATATTGATTAGGTCGCCTAATATCTACTAAATACGTAAACAATCTCAGCACTTTTTTGGGGGGTTTCAATTATTACGTAAACGTTACTATCAGTGCATTTAAATCCAATAGAGGCTTAACAAGCAAAAGTGAACTATGTTCCTGAGTATAGAAAAAGAGTTGTAATTAGACTGTACCCACTGAAATCGGGATGCTTTAGGTAATGTGCGAACTTTCAGAGAAAGCCAATTCTATGTACGCAGATTTGGTGTTTCTTAGCTTCATAGCCTAGTAGAGGGGTAAAAAGAAAATAGTTTACAGTAGTTTTCAAGCGTCCCAGAGTGAACTAGTGGGAACAATGCTTAGTGATTAAACCTAGCTTTTTGTGTTCAATTTTTTTGATACGCAGTCATTTATTCCCAGTCTTACTGTGTTGGCAAAATCACCGTTATTCTAATCGATTATATTAACTGAGACTGAATTATTCATGCGTGCAATAATTTTTTAAATTCTGTTAAGGTTTAACTTTTTCAGTTGTTATATTTCCATCTCAACCCACTGCTGAGCCACCAAATGTCGCTGTATATTCCCTACTAATAGGTCTTTATTATTCCAAGATTGCATCAGTTGTTTTTATTCCACATTTATCATTGAAATAAGTCACAATTTATCCAAGTTGATCACAACACATGGGTTCTAAAAGAATTTTTGATAACTCCCACAATATCGAACAGATTGAAAAAACATCAACGCAATTCTGAGTTTTATTTTAATTACTTCTTGGATACGATATTTTTCATTTGTCACCTCTATGGGCGCAGACAAGAATCGTCGATTACACAGGCTGTTCAGTTAAGCACTGGCGAGATCTGTTCCAAATCGTTGTAGTTCAACGTGGGTGAATGCCGTGAGTCAATGTAGGCTTGTAGGCTTTCCACGGAACACTCTTCCATTTAAAAGTTCACCGTGAAAACCCGCAAATTTACACCAACTCAAGGCATCCATCAAAGTAAAAAAAACAGCGAATTGCAACAGATCTTTCCAGCGCCATAATGAACAGCCTGCGTAATCGCCGATTCTTTCCCGCGCTTGGGGAGCGGCAAGCAAAGAATTTTGGAAAAAAGTTGGACACACCGCGGTTAACTTCTGCTGTTTCCAATGACTACGGGCATTTTCATGTCCTTCGTGAGGGTTGGGATGCTGTTGTGGAACCTTGATCAAGCTTTGGCTTCAATTTGCGATCAAAAATCGTTATACAACGAGTTGAGGTCCGGCGAGTGGGAAGGCCAAAAGTATTTCTCCCAAAATCACACGCCGAAGCTCGTGAGCAAGTAAATAGGCTTGCTCACCGGAAGGGTGGGGGCAGAGTCCTGTGGAACATGAACCTCTTGTTTGAAGTCTTGGCTTTCATCCATACAAAGATTTTTATTTGCAGGAAGCTGCAGCACGATTTGAAGTTCACTTTTACGATGTTAGCAAAAAAAATAATAAAAATGCCACCCTCAATCGAAATCACTCAAAGGTTCATGACGCTAGTTAATTTTTCGTAGTCATCGTGGGTTGAACGTCAACGCCCGAAAAAGCAAAAAACTCTATCAACTTAAACAACATTTGCAGTTGATACTTGATAGCTGATATGTATAGCCTCTATAATTGACCCTTTCCAAAACAATTTTTTGGGGAAAACGTTCTTTTTTCAGACTAATTTTTTTATATTGGTTCTATATAGTATTTTTGATGCTGGTCATGAAGACAGTTCGTAATTATTTTTTCTTAACATTTCTGTGGCTAACTTTTTATTTTTATAATACCTTTGTCGGAAAAAACTAGTCTCCCCCCTCCTCCTCCTCCTCACTTGTCGAGAAATAGTCATTGTCTGATGAACTGGCAGAATTATCAGAAGTATTCAAGCTTCTGAGGGAAGGTTCATATTCACTATCTTCCGTTGAACTAGACATTTGGAGAGTAACACTTCAAAATGATAAAAAAAAATGAATGCAAATGTGGATGCAAACAACATCCATCCGACGACAATGGCTGTTGGAGCAAGTCTAGTAACAATGTCCTTGAAATCTCACAGCTCGACCCTATCGCCTCTGCCAGGCGTACGATTTGACGAGAATACTCGTTTCACACGTAGAATGGCTTACAAAGGCTTAAAATCGACGAGTATATACGTAAGTAGCTGGTTTTTGAAGGTAAAGTTTTAGACGAGTATACTCGTCGACGACTGAAAAAAAAACATTTTGTGAAGACGAGTATACACGTTTCTGCCGGGGAAGGGGTTAAATTTTGGCCTTTGGTTGACTGGACTCTACATAATTTGAGAGCTAATTTTTCTCTTTTTCTTCATTCTTATCACAAGACAATATTTTAATTCCATGTTATGATTTTCTCATTAATTTTTCATCAATTCAATGCATCAAATTACTTGGTTTTCCAATAATTTCCTTCTATTCAAAATATTTCAAAATTATTCGTCATTCGAAGCAAGAGTCAATATTTACCTAGAACTAATTATCATCATCTTGATACTCAGTAACAAAACAATCGTTTGAATTCACACAATTGCGTGTAAATATAAGTTATCGTTGTCACACGGCGTTTCAATTTATGCGTTACGTTAAATCAATGATGCATGAATATTTCGACTAGTATTTCTTCAGCGAATTTGAGGAAGGACACATGCAGTGCGATGGCTTGTTGTTACTCATGTTGTCTTGAAGATTCACTTTAAAGAAATGAGACAAAAAGAGGCACGCGGTTCGGGACAAAAGTGTAAGGACAAAGTTAAAAAAATTCCCCATAAGGTCCATCGATGGCGATGAAAGAAGCTGGGTCTCTAATTTTAGATTTATCGTGACAATTCAGTAACAGCAATAATGTTTATAACACTGAAAGAAGCAAATATCCTCAAATACAGCAGCACCTCATCTATTGCGAAGACCGTTCTAGTTCAAGATGCTGTCTAAGACCGAAAGAGCATTGAGTGAAAATATTGGCATCTCAAGAACCTAGTAGAAGCAGAGATGAAGTCTTATCTTAGATATATTATTTAGACAAAAGTTTTTGTTAAAATCTAAATAGTATTTTGAAAATGAGTAAATACCAAGCCGCTATTAATCTTCATTGCCCAGCAGAATTAAATTCGACAATCATTAAGCAGCTAAAGATCGCTAAGTCTGCTGTTTTTGATATCGTGGTCAGATCTGAGGAAATTGGCAGTGCTAATTAAGGATCGTCTCAGAAGCGGGTGTCCTCGTATAGCTCGTCCCTAAAGAAGGCATGGGACAAAATGCCGCAAAAGAAACTGCGTGTCTCAGTTGAAAGTTTCAGAGGAAAACATCAGATGGTAATTAAAGCTAAGGGAGGGCACATTGAAAAATAAATTTCTATTTGGTTTCATGACAATGATCAAATTTGCATGGGGATGATTTTTGTTACATTACACTATCCTACTGTAACTATGTTATCAATTATCTTAGTCCGGGAACTTTCTCCCACCCTACAACTCTCCAAGACTTCCAATTGCATGTCTGAGGGGAAATTTCGCTGCTGAACGATGCTTTCTAAAAGAAGCATTAATGCAAAATGAAGGGAACCTATCATTGCAATTGTTCTGATCATTGTGCGCCATGATAATTTTCGTACTGTCGTACTGTATGTGTATACCTTAACGTATATCTACAAAATACATTTTAGTCGTCTTGCGTCCTATTCAAGCCCTTTTCTGAGTAATTAATAGCATTTCATTCATGCTGCAAGTTGTGCTGCGTCGTTCATTTTGGTTAGCACATCGGGCTTCATGAGGGACAATATTATTCTCTGTAGCGAGAGTGTTGGGTCTTGGTTTATTTTTCAGCGTTGGGGGAAGCGACGTGATCGCGATGTCTGGTATGAGGACAGGTGGGTGATGGTGCAGCGAACATGCCTTTGTACAGCACCCGTGTTTTCGTTTCATTAACATGCTTTACGGTGTCGGGGCCGTGTGGCATGGGTCGGAATTCTTTCTTCGCTCCTCAACCGTTTCACCTCATGGCGTTAAATGTGAGTTCACAGGTTGTTGTGTGTGACATTCATGAAACAGGTTTTGCGCTGCCGGGCCCTAAAAGACATAGTTGGGCAGGGGCCTAGTTACTACATGCGAAATTTTGCTAGTTTATTTACTGGCAATAAGTCGTTACTTGTAACTATGCGAGGAATTTCCTCACAGTTTCTAGTGCGGGCCCGACAGTAACATTGCGGGGCAACCTTTTGTTGTGTCTGTGGGTGTTGTATGTTCAGGTAGGGTTTAGCCGAACGATGGATGTCAGTCATCTCCAGGCAAGCCTTTTTTTTGGACCGACCTCGTCCATCTTTTGATTTTCTTCAGTTACAGTGTCGAACTCATTTACGTTCCTTAAGTCAAATTGTGCGCAGCAAGTGGCGTCCAACTTGCTTGCTCTCATCTGGCAAGTTGCCATTTTTCTGCAAAGATCAGCGTAACTCCAACTGTTCTGAAGATCTGCAACTACGAGTCACTCTTCTCGCAATCATTTCTCGCCTTAACTCAACTCAACTCACCTTACCTTACTCTGCTCTTTTCTTAAATGCTTAGTGTGACTGTGTGTGCGTGTGTGTGTGTATGTGTAATTGTGTGCGGGCCTAAATTTCTAAGCCCCTTTACTGGGGAGCCATATTCTCGTAAATTACCTTACCTTGGATGTTGCTTAAATTACCTTTCCTTGGCTGTTGCCTTAAATTAACTTACATTGGCTGTTGCTTAAATTACCTTTCCATAGCTGTTGCTTAAATTACCTTTCCTTGGCTGTTGCCTGAAATTACCTTACATTGGCTGTTGCCTTAATTTACCTCACCTTGGCTGTTGCCTTAAATTACCTTATCCTGACTGTTGCCTAAATTACCTTACCTTNTTGCCTTAAGTTACCTTACCTTGGCTGTTGCCTAAATTACCTTACCTTGGCTATTGCCTAAATTACCTTACCTTGGCTGTTGAATTAAATTACCTTACCTTGGCTGTTGCCTGAAATTACCTTACCTTGGCTGTTGCCTGAAATTACCTTACCTAAGATTTTCTCATCTAGCAAGAGAGTGCAAACTCTTTCTCGAACAATTTTTCCTTTTTTCTTCTTGTTTCTTCTTTGTGAAACTTTAAAACCTTTTCTCATTCTGAGTCTACGTCTGAAAGTCGCCGCACGCTGGACCAAATTAAGTTCAGGTACGGGGAATCTTGTGCGTGCTTTTTTCTGTTGAAGTATAACCTAATATATTCCTTCTTTAAATTTCTGCATCTTCTGGCTGCATGTTAACCTATGCATTAAACTTTCTTTACAGTATAACTCTCGCTGCAGTGGCTACCTTGGACCTGTTCATGCTACTTCTTTTGTTTTCACTCAGTCCTTAACTCTGAGGTAAATATTTCCTGATTGAATTACTTTCAAACTTGAGTTATATTAAAATTATGCTCAATATTCACTAGCTTTCCCTTATTGCCTCTAAATTTCTTTTGCCTTTCTAGATTGGCGTTTATCGACCTTAGCGGGGTGCGCATGCCGCTGGTTGCGTTCTGTGTGCCCCGACGTTCTGCAATCAAATTCTCCACCTTGAAGTTCTTATGACATCTGTTCTTTACTAAAGTCAACGGAAGTGCTGTCCAGAACATCTTTTTTTTTCATTTAATTATAACCTGTTCTTTGCTATGCCTGGAGGTACTCTTAACTGCCTCAATTTAACTGACAATAATATGTCAACCAAACTGGAGGGTTTAACGCCTGCTGTTGTTACTTCGTTGCGCTTGGGCTCCCATAGGAGCTCTGCGCCTCGCTTTGCGCCTCGTTCTATGCTTGATCTAATTAATTTATTGGTATTATTCCTTTTTGTTTGACCCTCCAGCGAGCGTTGTGTGAAGAAAATCTCCATAACTATTTGTACATAAGTAGTCAAAATATGACTCATGATTCCAGCCTATTCTTGGGCAAGCAATAACGATCAATTCTAGTGAAGATAAGCTAGGAGTTATTAACAGTAGCCTCTAAGCCGAATATATAGTCATTCATGACGACACAGGAATAAAAGTTGGTAATAATGTATAGAGAACGCCAGTGATTTAATTTCTTAACGGTTTTTTTTTACCGGTGGATGAAATATATTTGTGACTTCTTCAATGTAGAAGACCATTGTCACTATCCTGCAGATGTACACTGGGCCTTAACTGCAAATAAATATTGAAGCATGTCAGAGTCTGCGTGCAATCACGAGTGTGTTTATGCGTTTCGTCGACTGCACAAATCGAATCCATGCTGCCTGCGAAATATTTTGCATGGTGCTTCAAGTTCTTTCACATGAGCAGCTTCCAAACAGCCCCTGTTCTGACGCGCAACTTTTATACCTGTTTTAAAGCGCAAGTTTTCTCATTCGTTTGGCGTGATGGCGTGCAAATGCTGTGTTTCCTCTTTCAAAAGAACTTTTTTATTACCCTGAACTCTGCCTCAGTTTGCTCTCAAAGCCTCGCGATAACGTTGCGTCTTGCGCTGGGTTAGCGACATGCGAGCATGTTTAAGAATAAACATCTTCACCTGCGTCAACATCTAAAAAATAAAGGACTCTGCATAACATTTCAGTATGCCGCTTCTAATTGGGGCATACCTGTGATGGGTAACTGCTTAGCTTTTGTTGAGATTGCACTAGATCTCAAAAACTACCATCGCATTCTGTAGTCTTTTTCACAATCACTTCAAAATTCTCACAAGATTTCCAACGAAAATCCTGCCTGAACATGTTGCCAAAATAACGAAGTCTTATAGAAGGGCATACAAGTTTTTAAATGCTCATGGTAGAGCACGATGGTGTAGTCCCAGCTTGTGGCACTTACGGTACAGCACGGAAGCCATATATGGTGAGTTTGGTGCTCGTTATGGCCACATATGTTGTCATGGGACGCGCAATCGACATGACCGAGGTGATACTAGCTCTGCAATACGAGCAAGGCGATCTCTTATACATTTTATGCATTTGGGTGTCATCAGCGAGCGACACGAGGTCTATAGCGTAACGCGGCCTATAGCATAGCAATAGCATTTATGGAGACGGCCGCCGCACGACGCACTTTTCATATTACCGTGCGACAGGCACGAGAGAAGCACATGAGCATTGGGAGGACAGTTATTGCCATGTAGATTCTGCAGAAATGGTTTAGGATGTTAGAGGAGAGTGCAATTGGAGTAAATCTTGAGCATGCAATAAAATGTCTCATCCTTTTAAAGAATATGGTGATAATTGTGTTAAATCTGTGCAATGTTGTGTTTATATTTATTCAGTCATATTAACATCAAGAAGAAAACCTAGTGACACAAGACTTTTTTGTCTCATTGTATTGCGATATACATTTTTGAGGGTGAATTATTTCAACAGGCAGTTTCTAGTAAGGACTTTCGTATATGTGCTCTAAAAATTTATGACACAATTACAACTCAAAAAATGTTCAAATCGCTTCTCGCTTAGCCTAAATGACGACAAAAATTAACTCGTAAGAAATGTAATACATTCTGTTATAAATGTATCGTGCAGTAGTTAAATTAATTTTTATTTTTCATGATTCTTTGGATTTTTTTTCCCCTCATATTTTTTCAAGAAGATGGTAATTAATTATTGGGCATTTTTAGAACATGAAATTCTAAGGTTGCAAGCTTGGAGCTGTTTCGGCAAGAAAAATTTCACTTAGGCATTGATTGTTAGGAAGGAGTTCCTAAAATGACGGTACGGGATGCACCGCGGCTGGATAAAGGGCTTTACCACGATGGTGATTGTACCGAAAGAAGAAAGCGCACCACCCGCGCGTCCAAAAACTGCATATTCATCAAAAGCGAATTGACCAAAATTCTGGGGTCTGCATGAGAACAATCGTCTGTGGGACCAGAAACAACGGCGAATCTGTTTGACTTATGAGTGGAAAAGAACTCGGACTCATGCTCTAAAGCGTTCAAACTTCAAAATCTTCAAGCTCCAAGATATTCTAGCTCCGAAACGTTCAGTTTCTAACGGATTACAATAAGCGTGAGCGACTCCAACAATGCCGTCAACTCAAGCGTCGGGCCGCAGATCAGCAACAAGAGCGCATCCTCGCCCCATGCATACGAGGAGCTGCAAGTTTCGCCGTGGTGCGTGCGCACAACCATCAAAACGACTGAAGTTTCCAACAGCAAAAATAATTAAGTTATCAACTGCATAAATTATTACCCTCACAAAATAAACCTAGCAGATAATAAAGTAAACACGAAACAACCCTGGGAAGCGATGATACATTTAAATGATGGCACCAAGTAAATCGGAATACACTACGGAGTGTAAGGTAAGTAACGATGTAGGAAATAAAACACGGTCATGCATTCGGTACCTTATAAAACGCACATAGCACTTCCTAATCAGATAGAATGTGTTTGCACTGTGTTATACTTTTCAGTATAACTGTCTATGGTCTCCGACCAAAGAAAAAAGGAAACAACGCTAAGAACTGGAGGAGATGACTGGCCAGCA
>JACJUY010007082.1:37498-48328 GCA_014220935.1 Platorchestia sp. MABIK
TGAGAACCGCTCTGTTTAACGCATTACCTGATATCACGAATTTCGACGCGACCACTGCCACATTTCTGGCCTGCATGGTATGCCAACCACGTGCCTAATTATTGTCGTTTATATTTGTTGCTCTCTGTGTCGTCGCTGGATGTTTGACCGCTTCCCTCGATTCATAGGCAAGTTCCGATATCCAGTCACCATCTCACCCTCAGTCATGGTAAACCTCCGCCAGGTGTGGTCCTCTGTCTTCTCTCTGCACTTGGCCGCACAAGTCGTTCATGATGCAAAGCCCCGATTGGTGACTTCTGTAGAGAGAGGCGAGCGTGTGAGTGAATGAGTGACCAAGCGTGTGAAGAAAGAAAGGACGCCCACCCGCCTGAGGAGAATAAAATGACTTTAATATACATCCCTTTACATTTTAATTTCCTGTTATTTGACGTTTGATTGAAGTAATTATGAAGCCATTTACATGATTCAATCGAGATTCACCCTTAATTTGGATTACGTCTGCAAATGGTAACTCGTTTCCTGACGTATAACAAATGAAAAAAAGAACACTGATCGTTACCAAATACTTGAAAATTTGAATGATATCCCTGACGTTAAGCTGATTCAAGATAGCGTCCCCAACTCTAACCGGCCATGCCGCACATAATTTAACACTCCATAATTACATTTTCCTCAACTGTTGAAAATGCACAAAATATCCCGATCTACTCACTCCCTGAATGAACATCTTCTCGCAAAACATCTGTTGATTACGTACCTCCCATTTCGATGATTTCTGGGCTTACATCTCGTCGCTTGGAGTACGTCTACTTGCTACACACACCATAGAATTAAAAGGGCGATTTTTAGGAAATCTAATACGTAAAATGAAAAGAAGAACCAATATAAAAGGGAACATTCTTTTAATAGCAAACGTTTCGGAATCTCTGATTCCATCATCAGTTCTGTGAAACAAAGAATAAAAAACGGTAATGAACAAAATGAAGAAAATCTATAAGAATATAATATCAATACACCTACATCGAACGAAAAATAGCTTAGCCTAACCATTGAAAATTAAATAAAATTAAAATTAATGACCAAAGTGCGATGAAATTAAATATTGCCCCAACTGTGTAAATAGAGTGTGTTCGAATGTGTGTGTGTGTGTGTGTGTATGTAGTTCTGTTACTTTGTGTAGATGTAATTGTGTGTTGGTTTGTTAGGTAGAATTTAGGTGCATGTGTACATATGGCATCGAATGTTTAAGAGAAATTTTATATTTTTAATGGTTAGGCATGGCTATTTTTAGTTCGATGTAGGTGTATTGATATTATTTTCCTATAGCTTTTCGTATTTTGTTCACTATCGTTTTTCATTCTTTGTTTTACATGACTGATGATGGAATCAGAGATTCCGAAACGTTTGCTATTAAAAGAATGTTCCCTTTTATATTGGTTCTTCTTTTCATTCAACACACACCAATATACCAAGACCCTCGCCTAAGAATTTCGCGTTTATACATGCCGCTGTCCATTCCCTACTCGGCGGTGCGGACCCTTCTACCGCGAATTTTCCAAGGTCTGATTGGCTGGCTCATGCGTGTTCCCCAGTGTGCTAGGTGTCCCGCGTACTGGTCAGTGCCCTCGAATGAACCAAGCATTCTTCCGCGTACATGTCTAAATACCCTTATTACACCTAAACTCCTCTTGTTTCTTAAGAGTTTGTTCGCTTCACATTGCTTATTATACCTATTTATTACATTTCAATATTCAATGAATGCTCCAAAGTCGCACTAGGAATCTATCCCCCAATTCACCCCCGACACTTGAGGAGACGCTTCCCCCCGATTGTAACCAGTGCTTCAGCAACGTCGTAGTTTCACGTGTTTTTCGCATTATTATATTTCTGCACAATTAACATGTTCCCTTACGCTCAGCAGCGATACAGTATGAACATTCCACCTGGAATCAGCACCAGCCAACAAAGCGAAAAATAACTTAAGACTGGAGCAAAGCCCATTTTCAGGATTCATCACGTGTGTGTGATGGAGTCCTTACGTGCCAGATCTCACTTCGGTAGACTAGAGCGTGTCATTGATTTTGGAAGCCATGGCGTGTGCTAAGCCCCTCGAAAGTTTGGGATCCCTGAAGCAATCGCTATCGCCAGAAGACTTGCGGACCATCGCCGAGAGTTTCGTTGCACGGTTGAGCAACGTGTTCTACCTTCATTTTGTATTGCCCAAATAGAAGTCACATTGTATTGCCACAAATACTCGTAGAAGTCACATTCAAACTGACCAAATATATCATAACCTATTGCGTTTATCATTGCTATCCGTATTATTATGTGCATTTTCTTAAATTTAAATTGCTCTAAAAAGTTTTTGTATTGCTACAAATAGAAGTTACGTTCAAACTGACTGAATATATCATAACCTAATGCGTTTATCATGATATATCATGAAATATATATATCATGAGATGCGTATATTGCCACAAATAGAAGTCACATTCAAACTGATAAAATATATCATAACCTAATGCGTTCATCATTGCTGTCCGTATCATTTTGTGAATTTTGCATAAATTTAATTTGTTCTAATAAGTTTTCGCAGAAAGCGTTTGTGGAAGTTATTCCTTATCCCCTCGTTCAAAATTACAGTAGATCCACAGGTTTGATAACTGATAATGTGAATCATGTTTTATGATCATTTATTTGAGAACGACCGTTGAGAGTTTTCTCTGATGCCAAACAAATTATGCACCAATGCTGAACAAATGCAAGTACCAAAATTATGTTAGTTTCACTAAATAAAAAATAGTTCACTTTGAGAACAGGTGGCTTCAGGGTTGGTGGAAATTGTATCACAAGTTGACAAAAATGATTGCTTTACGTACAAAAAGTAAAAAACCGATATTGCAAAGTTCTTTATATTGCGACAACAAACAGGTGAAAATTTTGCAGTTTAAGAGAGTTATAAATATGTATATGGACTTCAAGAAAATAACACACCAGAACCAAATAGTCGGAAGACGCTCCGCTGTAGCAGAACTCAAGTGCTCAAAGAATGCTCCTAAACGTGAAGCGGATCGCTAGGTGCAAACTGAAAACTCCAACACCAAAATGAAATGTAAAAATCTAGTTTTTAAATTCAACACAAAAATCAAACATTAAAATCAGGCGCAAAAATATTGAGTAAAATTGAGGGCTAAAGTTCGGCACATATATCCAGCTCAAACACCCAACACAAAAATACGAGATAAATATTTAACACAAGAAATCTGGTTTGACAAATCAACACAGAAATTTAAATTGGAAATTTCCCACAAGAATGGGGCACAAACAAATCAAGTAATACTCTAGAGTATATATCTAGCTCATTAAAACAATACAAAAACGAAGCACAAGAATCCGGCAGAAAAATTCAGCCCAAAAATAGAACTTAAAAATCCAGGAGCACTATCCAGTACCAAAATCCAGCACCGGAATCAAGAACAAAAAAAAAACAATCCCTTTTAACGCAGAACCACCGCGCTTGCACTCGGTTCATTTCGGACAGGGATATTGCGCGGGCACTTTCACTACATTTCCGCCTGCAATAAAGAGCTCTGTCGTCAGTGTTGCCTGCAACAAGGTTCCTGCTGTACGTCTGCTGCAGAGACAGCCACCTTACTCAAGGCTGCCTCCACTCCTGCAGATCACCCCAGAATCTGCAGCGCTGATCCGCTGCAGGATTTCCGGTTGACCGGACAGACGCTATCTTGGCAGCCTGTCGGGAATTGAGAAGTGAATGAACCCGACAAGATACGGGACTCGAGGCGGGCTTGTCGGCTTCGTTCACTTCCACAAACGTGAAGGACAAGGCCAAGTTTTAGGGCAACTCCAGGAGAAGACTAACTGCCTGCAACGGCGTTTTCGTTTTCTTCGATTAGGAAACGTTGTTGTGTGTCGTAGATATTTAGGAAACGTAACAACACATGATATGTTGAAAAGTCATGCGATTAATCACATAGGCAGAATACAGTTATCATGATTTTGTAGGTAATTTACTTCTGCGAAATGCGTGAGATGCGGCGTTTTCCAATTTTGACGCTGACAAAATATAAAACAATGCCGTATTTTGAGATAAAGAAACGATGGAATGAATAGACGTTCGTCTAAATTGAACGCTTTTCGGAGTAAAGAAAATACATATACACCAGGTCAAGATCCTAAGTTGATCACGAAAAAGAAAAGAGATGAAGAAAAATAAATAATAAAGTATGAGAATGAAAGAGGAAAAGGAGAATATGAGAAAGTTTCATAAACGAGACTTTTGCTTTTGAAACATTTTGTAACTTAGCAGGAATAAAAATTATACCACAAGGTATGCCACTGCTTGTAACACTCAAAGCACTGCTCATAAAGTCAGTAGAGGCGTGGTTTGCAAGAGTAAATCTCTTCGTCAAGAAGTCGTGGTGTTCTTTAAGGCCATATTTAAAAAAAAAGCGAATTTCGTATCGTCGCGGAGCCTAGTTTCTTCTCCACCTTTTCTGGACCTGTTAAGACAAAGTATTTGCCAAGTACGAGACAAGATTACTGAGCGCTAGGATTTTTTTCTCGAGAAACCGGCTTATATTGTTTCAGCGTTTTTTGAAAACGAGAAAGAGAAAGATGGAGGGTTTCTTGGGCATCACGAGGGGAAGAAGTGAAGGAGAGGCAGTTGTTTTGGGGGCCAGTGACATCAATATGAGAAAGAAGGTTTTCTTGCTTTTTAGCTAGATAGAAAAATAAATCGCATTGAAGACTGTATCGTTGAAAGCCTAGTAATTTACCTCCTGTCACTCATGTAACAGTTGTGAATAGAACGGGTGATGTTCGTAAAGCCTACAAATAAATTTAGAAGACATTACGATGCACTCTATGGTCGTAAAAGATAGCTTTGACCAAACTCTTAAAGATGATGGGGGCGTCCATGTATATCATCCTTTTTTCCCATTTTAGTGAGCAAACTGAAGATTCACTTGAACGACTAAATGATGAAGTAACTTAGACAACATTCTGAGAAACGGAGTCGCTGGTTTGTAGTCTCCTTCTTAACAAGACGGGAAATTTGAGACTCCGGCCAGAACAAAAATTTTCTCCGAACATTTTTAACGAGATATTTTCTTCGTTGCGCAAAAACGCGTTTTTCCATACGTTTCTAGTTAAAGCGTCATCAAAAAGAAGGAAAATTTTTTTACCTAGCAACGAATGACGAGTCAGAAGTGTTCTCAGCCTTAGGCAATCGTTCCTTTTGACGAATTCGAGCGAAATTGTTGCTGTCCACCCCAACTTTGACTTTATTTCGTTTACACGAGCGAGGGTGCATGCAGGCATTGGTATAAGCATCGCCTTATTACAACACAATTGAAAACGTCCATGTCAGTTTACAATGCTTCCGATTTCTGGTTGGATCGTTTTTTAAACGTCGTCCTTAAAAGCATTGATAATAGTGGAGAATGGCATGGGAAAAATGATAGATGTTTTTTAACATGGTTTCTGGCTATGAACTTTTTCTTAATTATTAACATATCCAAAATTTTCGTGCGTGAATATCTCCCTGTCTAATTATTTGGCTTCCAAATGTTCTATAAAGTGCAGTGAAACTACTACAATAGCACATGAAAAAACGGGGTTTGGGCACTAAATTAGGACATTCTCACGCCGCACGGGGGAAAAGGGTTGAGAGTCGCTTCATGGCGAAGAGAGGTGGGGTTGAAGTGGAAAATCGCGGCGAATGCTTCTTTAAACAGACACTATGGGTATAAATGGGCTTTGAAATGTGAGTGATGAAATTCAATGCTAAATTGAAGGGTATACAATTCTAATAGATAAGGGTAATAGACAAGGTTATGAAATTTAGAAATTCACGCTAAGGAATGAGCGTCGGTCGGTCGAGAAGGATTTAGAACAAAGGGGGCGTTGATGCACGGTATAAGCTAGCGCTTAACAGCTCAGGGGCTTTCTCCGGTTAAATAAAGCCTGAAAGTGTTGCGCACGGTTGTGAGA
Source organism: Platorchestia sp. MABIK (assembly GCA_014220935.1). Lineage (NCBI taxonomy): Eukaryota > Metazoa > Arthropoda > Malacostraca > Amphipoda > Talitridae > Platorchestia > Platorchestia sp. MABIK. Next base: position 43,511 of record JACJUY010007082.1, read on the forward strand.
CTAATCGATGTCATGTAAAGCTGAAGATTGGTTAAACGGGTGATACGTTATCAGTTAAAACACATCGAGCGTGTTAGTTTGGCTGAGTGAATTGATCAGAAAAATGTTTGTGAAATTTTAGTAAAATGATTCTCTGTTACATTGTAATCAACAGGTGAAGGTGGGGAGGCCATCTTGAATCAATTGAGAGGCAGGAACTTCGTACAAGCTTTCAGTTAATTCAGTCCCATTTCTCATCAATTTTTATCAATGAGGGAATGACTTCATTTTTAGTCGTCATTTGGTGCATTTTTAAAAAGGTAAACAGAAATTGAACAGAAAATTATGAATCAATTTTAAATTATGGAATGAATTTGAAGGGTATTTTGTATTCCATTTGGAACAGTTTCGGGAACGTAGCTACACTATTATCAATTCATTGATTACAGGAGAATAAATTATACATGAATTTGCAGTAACGAGAAAATATTGTTGGCAGTCAAGGTGGGTGCAGCAAGAAGTTCAAGAAGAAAACCTACGGAGAACACGAAGGCGCTGCACAAAAACGCTACACGAAAATGCCCCAAAAACCTCAGTCGCGTCGCAAAAAAACAAAGAGAAAAAAAGCTGAAAGACAGAAGGCACGTGAGCAAGAAGATGCTGTAACTCAATAAAAATTCAGGTGGTGTTCAGCTCTGAAAATTTCAGAAGTAGATTTGAAGAGGATGAACATTGTGAACGTTGCCTTTGCTGCGTTGAAGACGAGGAAGGAACTACGCAGCAGATCGAAATACGTGACTTAGAACATCGGGCAAGAAGGGGCCCGAGATAACAGCAGGGCGTGCCAACTGACTAAATCTTTCAAAAGTGATGATTGTGTGAAATTAATGGTCTTATTTTACATGATGGGTATGTAGTGCTATTCAAGCGTAGTGTGCCAAGTGTTCAGCACCGAAATGTTTAGATGCGAGGCTATGCAAGAAAAGTGCGGCCGTCGTATGCTTAATTATTGTGAATGAAAAAATTGATTATTTGGTTGTGCTATGTTGCGCGTTCCTTCACATTGTTTTGTCATCTCACGTGATTACTTCAAATAGAGTAATTGAATCTTTCAGCGAGTTGTTACTATCCCCATGTTGATCAAGCAAATGCAGTTTAGGAAAATCTCTTCATCTCTGATTTCTCTCTCTCTCTCGTATTTCTCTATTTCTATGTTTTTTTTCCTCTCTAAATTTTCTGCTTCTCTCTCCGTCCCCTATCGAGGGTTTAGATCCCCTCTTCGATACCTGACTCTCTCTTTACTCTAGCAAAGAGGGACGTTAGGGCACTGTGACAGAAGTTTAATTAAAATTGTTTTTTCTGAAAAAAATGGTCTTATGATGACATTTGATAAAATAATTTATTTACATCTGAAAAAGATTGTTTGAGACTGGTGTTCATCCATGGGTTTGGTCATTTGTTTAGTAAACTTATATGTAATGTGGAATTTTTCCCACTTAACTTTATTTAGCTTCACAATCACTTGAAAGTATGTGCATGGGACTATTTCTCTGTTCATTAATTAGTCCACGAAAATTAATTCCTCTACTTCAATTTCAAATTACGTGGACACTCAACCCTGAAGTTTTCTATGCACAATTCATGAATATCTTGTCAATTTTAGCCCGCAATTCACACAGACAAAGAGATTATTCTTCATCTGATCCTGAAAACTTCGACGTCATTCCTTGAACCGCCTTAGCGTGATTAATTGTTTCATTTTCTTTTCCAGCGCACTCTCTGTCAATCAAGCAGTGGTAAAAACCTGACAAATACTCCAAAAGTGTTTCTTGTACACACAGTAATTTTATCCATAGTCTGAGCTGGAGATGAAGTAAACGTATAAAAACGTCAACCTGCAGACGTGCGAAGGCCCACATGGAACTAGATGTTATAGGACGGGTCATAATTACGTAAAACGGGGTGGCTATTTTATTCATACCTACACAAGGCGAGAAATGTAGCCGTACCCGCACACTCACGTATTATTGCACAGGTCTCAATTCCATAAAATATGCAACTATGTTGGTCGAGGTTACGCAAAGAAAGAGACTGTGGAGTTCCAGGGCACGTTCAAATGGGCCGACGTACTTCCGTGCATCGAATAATTCTGTCCGCTGAGGTCTCTCAGATGCTGCGAACGACCTCAGGCAAGAAGCTAATCGACCAGAAAACGGTGGCGGCCTCAACGCTCCAGAGCATCATCGTTTCTACGAACATGTATTAAATAAACTTTTATCTTCACGCAAAAAAATCCTTCTTTGGCTTTTATTCAACGGCAGTGTTGTTGCTTGCAGACCTAAGTTTGTATTTGAACATCTTACACACACCTGGATGCATTGAATGAAAATTCACGTTCACTTAGAAAAATGGTTTTCAACAAATTTGTCTACCTCTCGATGTCAGAACTTGAAATGTCCTGCAGCATTTCATGTAAACACATTGAGAGCTTTCAAACGTTGTTACTGAGAGGAAACTGGTATTTAGTGGAGATGTAAAATTTGGGATCAAAAAGTGTTTATAAGCTAAAACACGTCAATGCCGAATTAACTTCGTCATCCATCTCTCAACACGTTGACGGCGGTGGGCTAAAATGAATTTCAATATTCCACGAAAATTTAAAGTCGATCGTTGATAGCAAAAAATTAATGTAAAAATAGCAAACATTAAGTGGATCGTACCCTCATTTAGTTTTGATTGTGTTTATAGAAGTTGAGTTTGTGACTATTTGTCGCTCAGAAGCATTATGAAAATCCCTTCTGTATACACCAGCGTTGATTTATTGGTTGGTTAGTTAGGTTGATCATTGTTAACAGCCCTCCCTATTCACGACATTCGCATTCTCTCGATAATATTCCTTAGCATGCAGGAGCCTAGCTAACAAATGTATCTATCTTGATGACACCCAGGATTTGAATGTAACATTTTGCTAATGAGGAATTGAAGCTATTATCACAAATAAGCTCATCAAACATTAAACATTTTTCCTAGCCGAATGGTCTAAAGTCGCGGTAAAGGCGTTCAGCCAGAGAGGAATGCTTCAAAAATCTCTTTGTTAGACGCAATGTTTTCACCAACATTTTTGTTGGTGGTGTAATAAATATTAATGAAACATGATGGACTTGTGATAAATATGTAACTGCCACTGCTTGCCAAAACACAGAGGACACGTTCGACTTGTGATAACTATGTGTGTAACCCCCGCTGCGCGCCAAAGCACAGGTTACATATTACGAATATTCTGTTTCGCAAACAAGGCACCTGGCACTCACGAAGAGACACGTCTTTTCATGCCATGTTCATCTAGATGTTGATTTGAGTGATGGAAACACTAGCTAACTTATCATTTTTCATGCAATTTTTTTTTAGCTTTAGAACATGCGTCACATTTAAGTTACACAACTGCTCACTGACTCAGAAAGATTCCGTCTTTTCTTCAGCAAATTCTATCTGCCTCTCAAGTATAACACGATGACTTAACCAAGAACTACATCTTTCACAGGACTGAAATGAAATAACACTAAACTTAGAGACGTCAGTAGATGCGTTCCTGTAAATACAACAGTTGCTTCAATCCGTGCTCAGCAAAATTGAGCAGACGGAACTTTTAACAGAACGGAAGCCCCAATCTGGCGGTCAGATCCCGTTTGGTCGTATGGAGAGTAACGGGACTCGCAGCGGTCGCCCATTTGCTTCATATAAACCAACAAAACAGCAATTTTAACGACAAAAGAGCTTCTGTTACTTGAAAGCCCACGGAAGCATCGAAGAAATTTAATGACGCAGTTTCCTGGCGCTGGCCGACGCTTTACTGCCGCTTCAGTGACTTTTCTCGGATTATCGCCGATTTTGAAAACTTTTTATTGCGATTAATGCCACTCCTGAGGACGTTTATCGTGCTCGCTATTTATTTGCCTAATAAATCTTCGTGATCCTTCCCTCCCGGGACTCAAGATAAGGAAATGGAAGCAAAAAGTGGGCCGGTAAAGTTTTTCTCTTTGATAACGAACGTCCATGAACAAGCACGAGGAAAGTGCCATAATTACTTTAGTACTGCTTTTGTATTCGAAGTTAAGTACACAAAAAGGTCACGTTAAATTTGCATAAAAGTTTATCTAAGCCCTGCCAACATCAAGCCCAGGATGCAATTTGTCAGTGTCAGATGTTTTATATTCAGCAGGAAAAAGTCGAAGAATATTTTCGGCTGGAAAGCCTAAGATGTAAATATGGATCTGGCAGTGATTAATTGTCACCAATGCATTAAATACCCAAGAGGAAATCTGTACATATTGAATTCATAGTAAATTATCATTGATTTGTTATGAATATTAAATAAACGAATATCCATATATACAGATGTAATTATTCATCACATGTGAAAGCGTGAACATTTAACTGCATAACCTCACGACTCAAAGATTCTCCAACACTCTTTAATTTTCAAGATTTTTTGCTTTACTTCAACAATGACTGGGCATCTCTCGACAGAACCTGTGGCCTTAACAGAGGAGTAGACCAGTGTTTCGTACACTGGTTCCAGCACCGGCCCTCTCGAAAATCTGATCACTACATGCGATTGCCTATACTCAGTCGACTGATGTCATTGACGCCCAACTAAACTATTGTCAGAAACGCACAACTAAACTGTTGTCAGAGATGCCCAACTAAACTGTTGTCAGAAACGCCCGACTAAACTGTTGTCAGAAACGCACAACTAAACTGCTGTCAGAGATGACCAACTAAACTGTTGTCAGAGACGCCCAACTAAACTATTGTCAGAGATGCCCAACTAAACTATTG
>JACJUY010007083.1:15146-33988 GCA_014220935.1 Platorchestia sp. MABIK
AATTTTCACCGCGCGCGCTTCTATCGGCAATCGACATTTTTGCGTGCTAGCATTGATCCCAACAAAATAAACATTTTAAGTTCAAAGCGAGAGTTTCATTGCCGCAAACAGGAAAGATAGTTTTTGAAGTAGGAAAGAATGCAAAATGATCCCAGCAGTCTCTTTTATTGAGTAATATAATTGCCAGCAACGGTACAACAATTAAAATATCTTCATACTCTAACATCAATTAAATAATTATTCCTGATCTCTCTTACAAGCGGGGGTTCACGTGAGTATTGTACTTATGTTTACCTTAAAGTGATGGTCAACGACGTTTATCTACACGAGTGGAATGTGAACACAGTTGAACCTCAAAAGTCGATATTGATATTTCTGAATGTTAAATTTCTAGCAAACTGCAAGCAGACAATACGAATAATTAGCTGACATGTACGGGTGACACGACTGAAAGAGGCAATAAATTGTGTGAAGCTGAGCCCAAGTAAGATCAGTATCAAATTTGCTTAAATTTTAAATGTAAATCACATCTTTGTTCTTTAATAATGTTAATCTCATGAAATCTAAGTTTGAAAAAAGAAGGCTGCTTCAAAATAATTTTTTTATTATTTCAACAACGCTGATAACTGTACATGAAGCAAACACTCACTGAATGTAGCTCTAAGGCGCCTGCGTAATTATCCCTACTATCTCGATAAGTTGCTAGTATTTTGTCAACACGCCATGACGAACTACAAAGTAGGGTAATTAGCTTTTCTTATTGACTGCCCATAAAAATTTTTGCAAAGCAAGCATTTATACTGTTCATATTGTAGAGAAGTAATCAACAAACAGCTGCATCTTGTAATTTAATAAGATAACAGCCTTTGCTGTCACGGCTTTTTTTGCTGCCACGGCGCGTTGGGAGTTTTGGTGGAATAACTACTTCCCATTTTTTTTGAAAGGAAAGGATTTAAGCAATTAGATTTTATGATGAAAAGTAATACGTCGTACTACATTTTCACAATATAAATTTTCAAAAACGCTTGCGGTGCACATATCACTGTTGAATTATTCCGGATTTTTTTTTTAAAGTCTCAGCCAGTATATATAAATTTCCCTTGCAATATGAAGAATCATTCGTAGAGCTTCTGGCAGTGGTGGGATGTGACTGTCACCAAGGTGGGCTGTAAATCTCGATTTCCATGTTTGAGATGCACGAATTCAAATCAATGCTTCTACAGTAAATTTCTATGTACAACATTTTTCTCTCTGGCTTGCTCGTGGTTCGAATCATGCTCCAGGACATTGAATCTCAAGTTTACGAGCTGTTAACCGTAAAAGAATCTCTGTACTAGCCTGTTCGGACTTGCAATCATAATAAAAAATATCGAACGAAGATGACCAGGTAAACATTGAAGCATCGAGATGGGTCCGTCTCTAAATTTTCAGGGAGGTTTTTCAAAACACTACGCGTATGTCACACCCATAATATCATAGAAATGATTAAGCGGAAAGCAACAGCACAGCCCTGGGCTGCAACGAACAATTAGTACCACACGCCCCGTAACAACCACCATACCCACCACTGAAGAGCACCGTTCGCTAAGCGGCTGCGGCGCCGAGTCGAGGACAGTAAGGCTTGTCGCACCCGAACTGCGGTAGCGCCTCAGCGCGATCTTCGTGGCGTGAGAAACTCAAAGGGCGCTTGCAGAACGTGCATTCCTGCTCAAATATGATATTTCAAATGAGTTTTTTAGAATTGACTTTGAACAGGACAAACAAGGATCAGTGGAGATGGTTCTAATGAAATGATCATCATTAATAAGATGAAAAGATCACTATGACTAATTACTAGTATGTTGGTAGAATTATAATTCCTAGCGAATAACATCCGTACAAAATATTTTCGGGAATTAAAAATGTTATACAAGCCTCCTTCACACCAGAACTTAATTAGCAAAGATGATTCTAGAACGAGTACAGATGAATCTGAAGATATATACTGTAATTTAAATTTAACTATTTATTAATTTTAAATTCAACTATTCAATGTCCCATTGGGCAGCTAATTTTTTTCAATTAAGATTGCTCGCCCGTGATTCATTGATCAGATTGATCACATAATTTTGTCCTATTACCTCCAATTTCATTGATGATCGTGCATCTTATGAGGACAAAGTAATTCAATATAAACTAAGGAAATTCTACAATACACTTTTAAATAGCAATAGATAATTTTCTCTAAAATGGATATTAGTACCAGACTCCACAATGAAGTATGAGGGATGGATATGATGAAAAACTGGACCACGTTGAACATGGATATTCATTAACGTCAAGTTGTAAGCTGAATGATTAACAGTATGAAACAATAAGTTAAATTTAACCCATTTGTCCTTCGTTTGAAGGGTGTTAATTTTTTCCCCTGGGCTATTACTAGAAGCTGAGCGGCGCAGATAGTGGCAACCGAATAAGCAAAATTGATTATCAGGGGTTTATAAGTATATAAATTTACACCTAAAAATGGCTTAATGGTTTTATTTTCACAAGGCAAAATACAATTCAATACAAAGAAAATGTAATTAAAATGTTCGAAACATTTAAATTCAAAGAGGAGCATACGTCGTGTGATGAGTATAAATTTGACTAAAAGGAACAGGAGTTTCAGTCAATGTAATAGTGAAAGGTGTGAAATATCTACAACTTTCAAAACGAATTTCTCTCATCTTCCTTCTGCGCGCAGATTATTGAAGTTCGCCCAATGTTATTACTCACAGCCGATCGTTGAAAGTGGTCAACACACTAACAAAATTTCATGAGTTTTGTTTCCCGACCGACATTCGGGGGCCTCTAGTAGATGAAGGCTCTAATTCAGAACTCGGTGACCTACAATTTATTTATACATTTTTTATACAGGGAGCTAACCTAGCTCTAATTGACTGATTAAATCCTCTTATTTATTTATAAAAATTTATATAGATAACTGAAACCGTTCTCAAGAGAAAGACACCGGAAATGGAAGCACAAGTAAGGGCCGAATTCTGACGGATCTTTGATACTTATGAATATGGAGGAAAAGACCTAAACTGCGATTGCCGGAAAATATATGTAGATACAAATGAGAGGTCAACCCAAGTCCTTAGCTATGGAGTAATCGGTTAATCTAACGAGGCAAAAATTTTAAAATATTTCCCTATCTAAGGCATTAAATAATTTACCTGAAAACAATTCCCTAAAATCACTGAACTGGCCAGTTATGAGAAAAGTTTCACCATTTAGGGGCTGGAACTATAATGTTTCTACATCTAGAACATTTTAAAACAGCAAGTCTTACCGTGCTGTTGGCACACTTGTGGTCGAGCGGGAGCCCAACTTTGTTCCACACAGTAACCAGATCCTTGACGAGGGTGTCGATCATATCAGCGGTGTGGTAGGGCGTCGCTGCAATGCGCAGCTTTTCCTCGCCCCGCGCCACCGTGGGGTAGTTGATAGCTTGCACGTAATGGTGATAGTCAGAGAGCAGCAGGTCGCTCACCAGCGTCGCCAGCGCAGGATCTCCCACCTGATGGACATGGAAATTACAAACAGGATACACACAAGGGTGACAGAAATGAATGTCTCACAACAAATTTACTTAACTGTATACTTTGCTTATTTTATATTAACGTATGGAACGCTTGTTATTTGTACAACTATTGAATGACTTAGGGCAATGTCATTCCATATACATAATCACTTTTTCCGAGAAGAAAATGAAGGTGAAGGCCACACGTATTCTCAGTGGTGTTGGTTTAATATTCGCATTGTAACCAATCAACGTGACAGGGCAGGATTACAAAAAAAAAAAAATATACACCTCAGAACGAAACATAAGGAACCGAAGAGTTCTGACGACATGAAAGCAATGCTCCCTGCTTACTGTGAAATAGCATCCCTGAGAAACATAATACTGATGACGATTCGTATTTGCTTAAGTCTATAAACTAAACACTTTTATAAGTCCGTTAGTTTAGCAAAATGATATAGCTGACGTAAAAACATACAACAAAGATTTTACTAGTATCGTCACCACACATAAACGAGTCCGTCAGCCAAGATGTAAATCTTTGGCGAGAAAACGAAAATCTTGAGCAAAATTATTTCATGGCAGAGGTAACTGTACGGTGGGCAATTAATTCTAAAGCTAAAATATTAGTAGAGAAAGAGGATCAAAACTTATACTAGCTATGTACAACTTATGCTGCTCCATCATTGTATGAAAAATATCTGAGGACACTAGTGAAAAACTTTCAAGAAACGGTACCTTTTTTCAAATGCAGCTCAAAAATGCCAAATCCGAAAGACAAACCGAAAAATGGTAAAATTAACATCATTACCTGTACTATACAGCCCGTTGTCTGGGCTCGCATACACAGGCTTGTGTAAGATAACTACCTCGCCATAAACATACACTAAAATATTTCACTTAATTCATACCGTGAAGTTTCTTTGAAACAATCACTTTTAACAATATGGAATAGAAAATAAGATCAACATTTTCATTGTAAATTTTTATAAATACAAAATAGCTGTGTCTTAACGCAAACTTTCCGAATTGAACATTCAAAAAATTTCAACGAGTTCACATTAGAGCACTAAATTCTTAGACAAATAATGGGTAAACACAAAACGAGTGTCAAATATGCAGCTGGTGAAAGCTCATCAGACGGAAGAGAAATTTTTTGTATGTTATTTAAATTTTGTTAGTACACTGAGGTAAGATCATTAACTTTTGCTTAGAACAGTGAAGACACCCACAGTGAACGTTAAAAATACAATAAGGAGATTACAGATTATAAACAAGTTCATGTCTCCCTCACTATAACGAAGGTTAAAAAAAAAACAATGAAAATGGACTTTAATTGTCATAACCACTAGCCTAAAATTATAGAAGTCATAGAACAGGAGCACAGGATGAAAGAGACTCACATGAACAGGGATGATGTGAGAAGGGCAGTGGACGACAGGAAGGCCGGCCTCTGTGAGAGCCCCTCGCAATTGCTGCACCGCCAGCTGATGACGACTGCGCAGTTCTATTCCCTCTTCACTGCTTAGGATCTGAAAATCGAGGGTATATTCCACAAGCTGAAACAATTTGAACTGAAATCCATGACAGAATCACAACTCAATAGACCCCTGAATGTAGGTTAAAACTAGAACGTACGCTGTGGACCCCAACAGAAACAATATGCAACACATTTTGCACACACTTTCCTTCATGCTACCTCTTTGAGAGAAGGGCTTGACAATAATTCATACACTTCAAAAACTTCAGCTCAAAATAGCGCTGGAGAATAATTTTTAACACACGTTAGAGAATATTAAAAGTACGAGTACAAACAGGACACAGATGCATATGTAACTTGACCTCACAATTATTTAATGCACTAAATTGCCGCAACAAAATTCCAATGAGGAGGTATCTTGCAATGTGCAGTTTATTGTGCACCATAATCGTTTTATTAGCTGTCTAAAGATTAAACATCTAATTCAAGTTCTAAGTGGCTACCTTAAAAATAAAATCGAAAGTTCACGAGTTAAAGTTCTCTTTAGAAGACGCAACATGTAGAGCCTCACCTCAACAGCAGCAAGAGCGCCTCCGAGCACCGCGGGCGGCAGTGAGGTAGTGAAGATGAAGCCTGCCCCATAACTGCGCACCATGTCGACCACCTCTTCTCTTCCTGCGATGTAGCCTCCAAGGTTACCGAACGCTTTACCTGCAACAGCATTGCTCATCAGCAACTCATGTATTAGGCGTCAGAACGCCAACAGCGTTGTCAGACATTTCTGTATACACGATACGTTTAAAAGACGTCACAAGAAGCAGTGCAAAAACAATTCCATCGGTTGAATTTGGTTGGTCTGATAAAATATGTACCTCATTCAATTTAAAAAAATTATCAGTTTAACCCCTTCCCCAACAATTTTTTGTTAAAAACGTTCCTTTTTCAGGCTAATTTTTTTTATTTTGGTTCTATGTAGTAGAACCTCACTTGTCGAGAAATAGTCATTGTCTGATGAACTGGCCGAGTTATCAGAAGTATTCAAGCTTCTGAGGGAAGGTTCTTATTCACTATCTTCCGTTGAACTAGACATTTGGGATGTAACGCTTGAAAATGCTACAAAAAATGAATGCAAATGTAGACGCCAACAACACCCATCCGACGACAATGGCTGTCGGAGCAAGTCTAGTAACAATGTCCTTGAAATCCCACAGCTCTACCCTATCGCCTCTGCCAGGCGTACGATTTGACGAAAATCCTCATTTCACACGTAGAATAGCTTACAAAGGCTTAAAATCGACGAGTATATACGTATGTAGCTGGTTTTTGAAGGTAAAGTTTTTGACGAGTATACTCGTCGACGACTGAAAAAAGAACATTTTGTGAAGACGTGTATACACGTTTCTGCCGGAGAAGGGGTTAAAGCATGGTTTAGAATGTAATGTTCAACAGATGGCATCGAAATTGTGGCATAAATTGGTCTCAAGCGACTGAAAAAGCTCGATGTACACATAACATCCCACTTTGCTCAAATATTAAAAAAACTAATACACCCGTTTTTTTAAAAGGGGGGGAGGAGGTGATGTTACGCTGCTGGCGCTGCGAGGACGAGGCGTAGGTTTTTTTTTTGGTGTACGCGATCCGTCATAAATGACTGGAATCGATAATTTCCGAAAAAATATACTTCAGATGTTAATCAAAAACAAATATATCCAACCCAACAGAATCCGCGATTAAAATACTTTTAATCTTGTGCACTGGTGAAACTCTCATCACAAATAGTCATTAAGCTTCCTTGACAGCGTGATAAGGTGACAGACCAACTGAACTTTAACATGGCTTTCCCACGATTTTCTATGCTGTCTTATACCTTTCCTATACTTTCCTCGGTCTCAACTGCAGATATTCTATACAACTTAATCTAACCTACCAATACACGTGATGTTGTTCATTCCGACTCTGAATCTGCTGGGTTAATGTATCAAAAATAATTGTGGAATTGATGAAGCTTGCATCACACAGACGCTCATCACACACTTTCGGCAGATGGGTGTGACCCACAGACGGACGCGGCTCTTTTTATAATAGTGATTTACGTTATACATCGATTTTAAAAACGTGATACATCGATCGCGCCACGCCCTTTCAACCCCATTCATCCATATCATCTTCAGCCTACCTCTAACATTTTTCCCAAGCACCTCATGACTTTCTTAACAAATCGTTCATCCTTGAAACTCTCTTCTTATAACCTAACTTAACTACTTTTGAACTCTGTCATACTCCTCACCTCTTCATTCTTCCCCGTCACTCCAGCCATCCTCCTCAGACACTTCATCTCAGGCACATTTAAGCGACTCTAATAAACCACTAGAAGTCTTAAAGCGGAAAGTTAGTCGGATGAAAAACACTGGTACGATGTAGTGAAATGGAATTAACAAAAATTACGCTATATATATGAACTAAATTAAATATCAATTAACTGACCCATGAAAGCAGGCAACATTCAGTTAAGAGAATAACGCAAGAAAGATTAAAACTAATCTAACAGTGCCAGGAGTTCTCTTTCTACATGCTTAATTTAACAGTGGCTTCACTACACAACACACCGAGAGTGCCTGACACTATGTCGATGGCATCGGAAAGACCATCTCGGTCGCCAATGCCTCCTCCACGTCGGCCGTACAGACCTACAGCGTGCACCTCGTCCACGTAAGTCATGGCACCGTAACGATGAGAGACCTGTAAAGACAGACAATACGGTCGACGTCACCATAGTGGCTCAAATTTTTTGTACAGTCTTGCTTGACCAGTGTCGACTGATTACTGCGCATGAAAGTAATATTCCGATTTTCATCATTTTGACTGAACGTCGCTGAGCACATTGCTTTCTTGCAGAGAGAAGCTCATGCATAAAATAAGGTATAACATAAAAATGTAACTGGGGTCGAGGGCGCGATGACAGATTCTGACCTGACGAAAGTATAAACAAAACCAATTCTGCAATCAGGACAAAACATTCAGTGTGAATGGAAAACATTTTTCAACTGATGTGTAGTTACGTCTATGCGCGTAAAGCAACAAGAACCACGGTCTGTCCTGACCTCGCATAACTCCTGCAATGGGCACACAGCTCCCGTCATCGAATGCACAGTCTCAAATGCGACAATCTTGGGTAGGTGGCGAGGCACTTTTCGGAGCAGCTCCTCCAGGTGCTCGGGATCGTTGTGCTTGAACACGTGCTTCTGACACCTCGAGTTACGAATGCCTTGAATCATCGACGCGTGATTTCCCGCATCCGAAAAGATGTGGCACTCTGTAACAGACAAAAAACTTCACTCAATATGTTCGAGAAAAAATTATTGTGTACTTCATACGGTACTCATATCCTGAGGGAAAATTGGTCCCACAAGATACCAGAGTAACATACGCTCATCTGTTGCAATCTGAACAATGAAAAGAAGTATGCATCGATTACTAAAATAATGAACAAAAAATGAAGTTAAATATATAAATAACAGAAGCTACAGGAATAATTTTCATCAAACTAGCTAATGAAAAATGAGGTGGATATCATATATGAGAACTACTAAATAATGTAAAGCTCATAACAGTAAAAAACGATCAAGAGGTTGACACGTATCTTACAACTCACAGAATATGTACTTGCAATCGCGCCAGAGGCAAAAGTTAGATGTATATTGCTAAGGAAACAAACGTGCTCAGGCGTCTTCAAATTATTGAGTAGGCATATGATGACGCAGAACTGAATTAGAATTTAAGGAGTAGGCTGCGACTATTACACTAAGCGCTTGCGTTCAGTGACAGTTCCACTAAGAAAATAAAAGCTGAGTTTAGGCTGAGACACGTTAACTAAACTGGCAAGATGAAAACACTATCTTTTCCAATCACCATCACTTGATCTAATTATTTCCTTCATAACAAAGGTCATTTAAGAAAAACGCTAGAACACAACCCTAAACTTACTCTCAACAACCAAACCAGCACACCGAGCCTAAGAGAACATACCAGGCATGTGCCGAGCCAAGGTGTAGAGCGTGGTGTCGTTGGCCACAAAGCAGGAGGTGAAGACGAGAGCCCGTTCCTTCTGATGAACCTCGGCCAGCTTCTTCTCCAGAGCCTCGTGCAGGACGGTGTTGCCAGAGATGTTGCGGGTGCCTCCTGCGCCTGACCCGTAACGGTCTATGGCGGCTTTTGCTCCTGCCATCACGCGGGGGTCTCGAGACATGCCTGCAATTATTCAGGGATCACATCAACATTATTGCCATCAAAAATGTAGAGTTGTAAATGGTAATATCTAAATGATGTAAAGCAAGAGTAATTATGTTTCTTTCAACTGGGAAATGATAGTAACAAGCTTTTAAATTCGTTAGCGATAAGGTAATTTACTGAACTAAAAACTTTGTTTGTATAATTTTCATAAAGTTTTACTTGCTATATTGCTGATGTGCATGAATTCACCAGTAAATTCAGTCGATTGAATGACGTAACGTACTTCATGTTTGCATTACATAAATCCTCAAGAGAAAAGTAGTAAAACAATTACGAATAAAATAGAACGTGCCCGAAACTCCCGTGAATTACAACTCTCACCCAAAAATTACAATTATTTTGTGCTTGATTATTATCTACCCTATGAATGCAAAGCCTATGAACTCCAGCACACGCATTTCTAAGGCTGCCTTTATAGGGGAAGTGTCATGTACGATCGACAGAAAGTTAATAAAATGAAATTACAAATATAAGAAAGAAAACAAAATTGGGAACACCTAACAAATGATGCTAGAAATCCTGAAGTGAGAGGAAGGCCCACTAAAACTATAAATATATTACAACAGAATTAATGTATCACTGATTCACTCCAGCTGTTCATATGAACTCCAAAAACTGATGAAATCAACTACCGAGTAACAGCCATTGAATAAATATCAAAGTTTGAATTTTTGTGGTCCACCTTGTATACACCACAAACAAGGATGCAGATGATATTAATACTAATATTGAGTTATAACATAAGGTTACCGACGTTTGAAAAATAAAATCACGCACTAAATAATTGATTTTGAATTAGTTTTGGCCTCCCTTCCCAGAAAAAAAAAAAAGCTCAAAGAGAGGAATGATAAATGCATCATTTAGGTTGAAGTTGAGGGAACGCAAAATCTATGCACAAGGTGTGTTCCTGCACAAGATTCCGTGCACATAGAAACAGGGTTAAGAAGGAAGGTTATGAAACAAGATAAGTTGAAGAAGAACGTCAGAGGTGCTGAAAAACAGAACAGCAGTAAATCAAAAATATTGTCCTTGACAAAACAAAAGCATCTTTTTGTCAACAAAAAGAAGACCTATCTAACTCTCAGCTCAGGACCACACATTTTCCCCCTGGGAACACTAATTCCCATAGACACAGTACTTTTATCCCCCTGAGGGGATCACTCACTCAATACATTGCACATAACAAATTCACCCAGGAAATCTATCCAGGATTTTCATTAAATAAATAAGAGAATACTATTTTTGCTCAAGTTCCACAAAGCAATATTCAGTGGAACCAGATTCAACCGTCATGTTAGTAAGTTTTTCATCACTGTGAATTTTTCTTTATACCATGCATATTAAATAAACATAACCAAACCCTCACGGTGGGGAGTAATTAGACGCCAGAATCCATCATTAGAAACTCCACATCAAAACAACCGTTCCCCATAATCTACAGCTTTAGTAATCAAATTAACAGAATACAGTCATAATTTCATACACTAAAATTATGCAATTAAAACTGCATCAAGACAGTCAACGACAAATAACGATGCCATATAATAAAGAGGAACAATTACAAACTAGTAAATATTACAATCAGAATACCACAAAAGTAAAATAATCCTGAGCCACAAGAGCTACACCAATCATACATTTTTAACCAATACAATCATCAATCATGAAACTGGCACTACGCATGAATATCACTAAAATGCTTCGATATCGTAAAAAGCATGAGATAAGTTAGTAAAACTAAGAACCTCTTACCGAGATAGTCATTGGAGCACCACACGTTGACCTCCTTCTCCCAGTTGGTATGCTCCTTGGCATGCGGGAAGCTGTCCGCCATTCTCGCCACCTTGCGAAACACTCGGTACGAATGTTCAGCCTTCTTTGCAGCCAGCTTCTCTTTGAAGAACTCAGAATACGAGAACAGAGGCAAGGAAGCTTTCGGACCATCCGAGTCAGCTAGGGTGGGGCCCACTTTAGCGTCCTTGATAGCCATATCCGCTTCCTTTGCATCCATCCCCTCAGCAGCAGCTGAAACATCACAAAACGATCAATAATCGTTCCATAGATGTTATATTTGAATGAAATGGGATAAAATTACAATGAAACTTAGGCACAAATTCTATACTTTTGTACCTACTTTCAAGACTTTGGAAAAAGGCTTCATTTTATTATTGTTCTTTACTGAAAGGGATTTGACATGAATTTCACATGCAGCATTCAATAGCTGTTGCCGATTTATGCTTCTGCATTTCAATAACCGACATCGTCATATACTTTTTAGGTAAAAGTTTGTCTCTGAATTCACTACATTAGCCTTTACTCCACATGATCCTATTACAAAAATTGTTTCACTCCTTTCGATGATTCGTTGAGCACTGAGAATATTCCTTTTCGCGAGAAGCTATACGACACATATTTTTCACATATTATCTGACATAATGTTGTTCAAAAATTCAAAATTGTGCATCACTTTCTAACTTAAACTTCAATCGTGATCAGATAGTTTTTTACACAACTTGTTGACTATTTCACTCATTTTCATATTGCAGTCACTCTTTACATGTTCTTCTATACACTTTAGCAGCTACACTCATAGATTCTACAATTTCAACCATTTCTGGTTAAAAAATCATAATTGTTAAAGATCTTGCCCAGTTGAACAAAAGAGCAGTCAGAAAAGGAAAAAAAATTCTCCAAAGAAATCAAAATTAAACCACAGTAAATTCTCCTACAGAAAACCAAGTTTTGCAGAAGAGACAACACTAAGCTGACGGTAATGCAAACTAGTTTTCATTTTCACGTATGCTGATGACAACAGACACTATTACTCTGCTCCTGTACAAAGACTACTAAGTGAATAAGTTTCAAGGTCAAAAGCATGCAGAACAACACTGTTTCACTGGAAACAAAGCGAAGTGACTTACAGTTGACAGCAACCTTCGAGCTGAGCGTGATGATGTCTTCCTGCACCTCACGGCTGGCGGCAGCCACCACTCCTGCATCAGTCTGCTTCTCGTCTGACACGTCTCTCAGAAACGGGCACTTCAGCACAGGAGGAGACTGCTTCCCGCCATCAGCTTTGCAATTTAACATGAATTACAGAATGGCAACAAGAGTGAGAAATATTTCAGTTTCACCTAGAATAAATACAGACTGATCTTAACTTATTTTGCTACTGTAAAACTTATACAGAAATTAAGAGCCAATTTCAATGGTATGACCCATTCAAATGAAGCCCAATAGTGGGCCTAGTACATATATATTTGTATAAAACTTTAATACTGCTTTTAAATTATAATTCTACATAAAAAATTGATCCAACCACAGGGAAAATATAGTCAAACTAAAAAATTTTGGTTTAAAATAAAAAACTTTACTTTCCACCAGAGGGACACCTACAGGTCATAAACAATATCAGCTAGAAACATGCCACACTAGATATAATTTATATATAGAATAATAGGTGACCAACACAATCAGATAGACAGACGCATGGGCTGAAGCACCAGAGAGACAGAGACCAAGCATTCCCTTTATCATAAAATAAAAGAGATAGAGAAGTACTTCAAAAACATTTACTTTTAACATTTTGAGAACTGGCTTATTCTCAACAAAAAGTCAACAAATAAAATAAGGACATGTCAGTACACTCAAGATTACAAAATCACAGAATACAAGCATAAAAAAGATTTTCCTTTCCCTTTATCAATGACAATATCAAGACGCCAGGTAAGATCTCTCATTAGGCTCAGATAAGTTCTCCCATTAGGCTTTTCTTCATCTCACAGTCTATAAAATAAAAATAGATAAAAATTTTTCATGGATGTAGAGTTTTCATGGAATGAAATAAAATGGATGCGTACATGCAAGAAAAGGACATTTCATCAACTCAGCAACAAACCATCACCATTTCCTATGGCATCTAGTAGCTACTTGAACAAGTTTTTAGCTTATTGTGCACTTTTTGCTATCATTTTATTGACTTTACATTGTTCATCTTTGTAATTTACTTGTACAACTAAAGTAGAAATAAATACTAGAAACTTCCCAAAACCTTCCCAACTAAAGCCTAATTGAACAGAAGGATTCAAAATTAATGGAGTCTGTATGCTGCTAATTAAAATAGTTTTCTGAATTTGCACCTAATTTTGATTATTAAATGCAAATTCAAGTATGGTATCCAAGTTTCACTCAGTGTCAGTTTCAGCCCATAATTTTACTTTTCATTTTTAATGTTATTTTAAAATACATTAATTTTGCATCAAAATGAAATAATTCTCTAGTACACTTCACCCGTGCAATAAACTGCTAATATCAATACAAACTTGAAAAATAATGGTACTCAGTAAACAAGCTTAGTATTACACCTGAGGCTTGCAAGAATTTCATATAAAACAGATTCAATGTGAATCAATATCACTACTACAATGGGCAATTTAATGGGAAAACAATTTTAAACTCTTTAAATTGCAACACAATTCCAATTCCTGAATATGGCAGATAAATACACAGAAATTAAGAATCTTCAACTTTGTATAATGAACTCAGTTGACCTATCAGATGAAGAAGAAAAGAATCTTCTAGACATACATATGCAATATAATTTAAAAAAAACCTAGCCCTTGAATTATAGCAGGCTCTTGCAAAAGAAAAAAAATCATAAACCATAGCTAAAGAAAAACAAATTAGTCCATATAAAAAAATCCACAAAAACAGACAACGTAATACAGTAAAAGACCTAAAATCCTTGTATATTTTGCAGTGTCAATTAGAGGTAAAAAAATTTGTTGACATACAACAGACTTTACCTTTGCTAATTAATAAAAAAATGATCTTTGACTTTTCAGCTTGCTAACTGTAAATAAAACAAGTACAATGACTTCAGTGATTGAACACTTGAATTGATGTGAGATAACAACTCATTACCTGGTCCTGACGAGGCACCCGCATCAGTGCGATGCGCAGTTGGAGGAACAGCTGCAGAAGAAGAGGTTGAAAAGACAGAGTGGCCAGGACTCTCAAGGGCCATGCTACGTAGCTTGGGACAGAAGCTGCCGTATTGCTGAAGCAAAGCGGCTCCATGGTGGCGGACGAATTGCCCAGGCAGCCGGGACAAGAATGGGCACTTCATGGCTGCAGACTGCAGAGTTCCTGTACAATTAAAAATAAATTTAAAAATCAGACTAAAAATAATATAACCAGTCCTAAGTTTCACCCTCGTTTTTAAAAAAAACAGGATGTACAATAAATATTGAATAAAAACAATACAATGTAATTGATGTCATCAAAAATTCCTGCCACAAGTAAAAAGTATTGATTTGGAATGTATGGTAGTACTTTAACTTTATACAAATCTGAAACAGAGGAAAAATAAATGCAAGCTAAGTAGAACAAAATTTTGATTATTTTATAGCTTACTAGAACATGGCTGCAAAGTTTATTAACTTAGTGTTTTTCCTAACAGATAATACTAAAACAATGAGCTAATTAATAGCCCCTGTATTTTTTTCAAGGATTATATATAGAGTTAATTTTGTGTTGTTATGCTACCAGGTAATGTCAAACAAACTAATACCCTCTTATGTTTGGGTTAGATTAGATAATAAGTTAGTTTAGGCCTCCCTGACCACAACAAAGGAAGAAGGCATTATTCGGCACAGAATCAAGGGAATGAGACATCTATGAATAAGTGTGTTCCTGCACTAGATTATTAGCACATAAAAACAGCAACATTGAAAGAAATTTGTGAAACATAATAGAACTTAAAGAAAGTAACAGGTGAAGAAAAAAAGCACAGCAGTTAACCAAAGAGTGATTGTTAGTAACACAATAGAGACCTACTGTTTTCTACTTCAACTAAAGGAAGACCTACCTAATCTTCAACTCAGGACCTCAAACCAATATCCTCAGTACCATTTAAAGTTTTAAGATTATTTTCTTCTTACACTTTATACCAATGAGATTAGATTTCTTATTGTTTTCATCACTTACAACTTTGCGTGAGAGCAACCTGAACAGAAGTTAATACAGAATAAAAAGTTTCTAAAATATTTGGTTCACACTACAGACCAGTTATGCAGACTCAAAGCATATTCAGAGCCCACCAGTTGAACAGGTTAGGTTAGCATGTTTGTGTACTATAGTTGTGTCCTGAGGATTTGAACATCCTTAAACTTGGAAGGCTTCCCAATCCAAACACATTTTGTTCCCCACCTCAACACGGTCTGGCAACCAATCACAAACTAATGCTGGCTGATGATGCAAGTCAACCATTGTTTTTACATTTCAAGGGTGAAATTGTTTCCAAGTTCAAAAAAGCCTAAGAGCACAAATAAAATTTAAATTAAGAGGTGCCACTGAACATAGAATGTGAATCTAGATAACAGAGGCTGATGGTAGTCATGGCTTTTGTTACAACCTACAATTCCATCCAACACACCCATTCAACAGGATGACTCTTTTGAGCTTCTTGACTGTGTTCCAGACTTGACCAAAAGAATAACTTTGATGTCATCCTGAGTCATTTCATCCATCAACTACAAAAGCATCACTGTGAAGACCTGCTTGTCATAATAACATCCTCACATGCTGGAAGTCATCAATATAATTTCTAGGTGGCTTTTCATTTTAAATCAGGACATTTTATTTCATGCATGCAATAAACAATTATTTAATGGATTACATCCTTTATTATAATTGTATTATTTTAGTTAAGATGAGATTACCTAGCCCCAACCAAGGCCATCTCATGAGAGCAAAGAAAAGCGATCATTTAATATGGACTGTAGTAAATGGTTAACCTAGGTACCAGGTATGTTTCCACACAGGAGACCCTGCACATAGAAAAAGTAAGTTCAGAAGAAAGATGAAGAAAAGACAAAGCAGAAACAGCAAGATCAGAAGGAAGACAAAACAGAAATAGCAAAAAAGATAAGAAAACTGAATAAAGTAAAGTGGGCACAAATAACAGAAGTCCTGAAGGTCTACCCATAGCTGAGGTACCTATTAGTACCTCTCCTGAGGGTGCCACATCCCATAGATAAACGTGAACCTGAAACCTATTCCATCATTCCTGAAGAGTTGATCTTCCATTCAACCCTGCAACATAACTTGAAACAAAGACAGATAGCATAACTGGTTTACTAGATACAGCTCCAGACTGCTAAAAAATTACACTCATAAGGATCTTCCTATTTTACTCAAACTAACAACAATCCAAAATCAATTGTTTTCCTCCCATATTTTGAATCAGTGATTCTTTGGTTCCAGTCAACCAATATTTATCAACCATTTCCAATATTTATCAACCATTTCTTAACATCTTACTCAGTCAGATGTTTCATTATTTCACAAAACCCACTATGCACAGATTTCTAATTTTGGTAAATGTCAAGGAGAACCAACTAATTGATTTTCTAATTTTTTTTGCTTGTATCATGGTAATTAGATCAAAATAAACAACCTTTCTTCTATGCATCTTCCAGGGGAAATGAGTATTCAACAAGTTATAGCAGTAAGTTACTTCCCGCAATTCTAGTCTTTCAAGCAGGAGAAATCGCTTTGAGGGGAAGACTCCAATAGAATCTCTGTTCCGACGTGCTCGAATGATCATTAGGTTGCGTTAAGTTACGTTAGATCATGTTACGTTAGGTTACCCTAGTAACGTTAGGAAAGGTTGGGTTAGGTTAGATCAGTTCAGTTTTGTTACGCACGTCACCATTACAACTTGTTAAATACTCATTTTCTCTGGAAAGTGCATGCAGGGTGTAATTTGAGGATTGGAGGGCACAAATCAGAAAAGTTCCAAAATTTTTGTGAATGACCGTAAAAATAGTTCACTTTTTCTCTTCATTTTATGATGGAAGGTTCATATGATCAATAATGTTTTCAGTCAATTACATGTTTTAAATTTTTTCATTGTGATTTGATTAATGTTTTCATTGTCATTTGATGAACTTTAAGACTAATGATCAGTAAATAATCAAGGATTTTAAACTTTTCCAAAATTAAATTCAGTTCAGTGCTTGAGTTTTTAAACAACTTCAAGTGGCTATTTCTCTCTTTAATATTCAACATTTTTGTCTTTTAATGATTTGCTTTATATGAACTCAATTGCATTATCTTCTATGTAAAACTTATTCTTCATCATTTAAAGGGTATTGAAATGTCCTCACTCTGAGTTTTATACTAGCACTTCTCTCAAATTTTTGCATCATTCAACTGTACCCCACAAATATGAATATAAAATATAAGCATTGACAAACCTAGTGAATCACAACGCAAATATTAAAAAACCTTTGCAACCTCAATCGCTTGAACTTGAAGTTGAGGGCTGACGTCGGAGCATTTGTACCGGCCTTTGCACCTCATAACTTTTGAGATTGGACTGACGCATACCATTATCCACTTTGAATCATCACTCGAAGAATAATCATTCAGAGGAGGTATCAATTCCAAGCATTAATATTTTTGAGTGTTGAGCAAATTACCAAATGATGGAATGAAGTTGAACAACTTGCTGGGATTGATATAAAGGTGCAACACTTTTGTTTTACATTCTTAATTATTTTTTGAAAATATGATAACCTGTAAAAAAGCGCGCATTTCAGAAGAAAAGTGCGCAAAAAAAAAATTTCTCTCATAGTGTCGCTTCTAACTCAATTTTAAACATGCATGTTATTTGGAATATTTTGCTATAGTGTTCATAGTATTTTGCATACACTTTAATTTCATGAAAAAAATAGAGACATCTCTTTTTACTAAGGCCGAGTTGCTAAAATGTTATTTTCCTCAGGTACCGGTAATAGTACTGAGTGTACAAAAAAGTTTTATAACCTCACTGTTAGAAGTATATTGAAAATGAAGGCATCATTGTAATAAAAATATTAACTTTTTGTGGGCACACAAAAGATCTAAAAGGATAATTTCAAAAGGTGGTGCATCCTGTATTGCAGATAGTTATTACACACTCATTACCAGAGCGTGATTGTTCAGAAAGATATGCTATTTGATAATATTTTCTATCAATTAAAATTTCTTTGTGCTCTGTCAAACTATTCGAGCATCCCTTGCCATTAGTTCTGATGGACTCTGCACACAAATCTTCAATTATTTCTGTAATGTCACAAAAGTCTTTGCACAGGATTTAACGTGTAACGTTTGCAAAAAAGTATCACGCTTTGAACATGAACTTTCATTTATTCATATGTACTGTATACCAAATGAAAGTGGAAAGTGTCATTTGAAAAAAGTTATTTCTGATCATAACAAACAAAAAATGGGCAAAGAAAATGTTATTCATAGGCTGTTAGTTGCAAGCCACTCTGATATTTTTGTAACTTATGAATATAATGAACGACAGAAAAATAATTCTGAACAGTCTGTTTACAAAAAATTGTACAAAACGATCATTTGTTTTTAAAATATCATGATATAAAGATACTTAATAGATAAGCATGCTTGGCATCCTAATACTCATTTCAACAGTCGAAACAAATTATTGAGAGAAAAGAACAAAAAAAAAAAAAA
>JACJUY010007084.1:0-13048 GCA_014220935.1 Platorchestia sp. MABIK
CTTCACTAACCAGAATCGTAAATGTGAGTTAAAACGGAGAATAGGAATACGAGAGTACATCTAAAATGCGGAACGGTCATAAAGTCAGCTTACTAGCATAAATAAAGTCTAATTAAAAAGAGAGGCAGAGGGGGAAAAAGGAAATAAACGTGACTCTAGCATGTGCAGACTCTGCGCATGCTAGAGTCTCTGTATTTACACAAATTGAAACCGGTCCTCAATGATATGCAGAGTGCTTACCCCTTAAAAATTATAGGTTCTTAGTGAACAACATTCAATGTATACATATTTCTTTTTTTTCTCATTTTTCTCTCTTCTCTTCCTCTCTCTCTCTCTCTCACTCATTTTTCCCCCTCTGCCTCTCTTTTTAATTAGACTTTATTTATGCGAGTAAGCTGACTTTATGACCGTTCCGCATTTTAGATGTACTTTCGTATTCCTATTCTCCGTTTTAACTCACATTTACGATTCTGGTTAGTGAAGTTTTGTTATTTACATTTAATCAATTTTTATGTCATGTCTTTTTTATTTAGACACTTGTTTGAATGCATGAAGGATGAGCAATTTTATGATTTTGTCGTGTTTTCATTCAATGCATGTATATTTTGTACTCGCAGATATGACTGATGATGAGCTGAGGCTTGAAACGTTTCATTAAAATTATTTTAAAGGTCTTCTTTGCTTTAACCATCGTTGATTTGTAAACTGACAGAGCAGAACAACAATCTTTTACTATTGTCATATTTAAACTACTAAGTGTATTTTGAATAGTTTATTTGCCTTGTATTTTTTTGGATTGTATGCATTAAATATTATCTCGATATTTTGTTCAAAATGAACGTACGACTTCTTGGCAATAATCTCGCGCTACATTTAGGATCGCAACTCAAAGGTTGGGAATCACTGCTCTAGCTCGTATCAACTTATTATTAAAGGAAGGTGAACATTATTGAAATGTTATTCTTAGATCTTCAAAACTTAGACATTAGCGGCTCGGTATATTTGGTCGGCCAGAAGAAAGTTCGACGGCCATATGGATACGCTTGCAATTGTTGGAGAAATGCAATCTCCCATGGGAGCATCTCGTCTACCTCCTTATACATCTTTTCGTTGAAAATGAAAATATTATCCATCGTACACAATTCGAGAAGTGTTAAAACGTTTTCTTAGTCAGATCATGAAGTAAATCTGAATTATTATTGAACGAGCTGGGTGAGAGAATGTCAGTAGTTTTAGTCGCAGGAAAATTCGAAAACAATGAAGTACGTCAAAACTTGCCTAAAAAATTATTGTTACACATCCCACTCATTTTACTGACAAATATAAATGAGTGTTCAACAATATATACATTGCCAGTAATAGACGGGAGCAAAACAACCATAAATTTTGATAATTGATGGTTGCCGATTCCGACTGTGAATAAAATAGGCCTCTGGAGGGCATCAGATTTATGCACCTTAATCAATCCAAACATAACACCGAGCCTTAATTAAGCCACCTATCTTCAGTACCTCTTAGCATCCACGGGAATCATGCATTTCCGGAGAATTCGGTGAATGGCAGGACTCTGGGTAAAATGTTTTTCCTTAAGAAAGTTGATAAAAATGAAACCTTCAATGCAATTTGTCGTTGAAACGATATTGACATAGATATTTTAACATTGTATGATTCAAGCTTGATATTTTAATACAAAGATGCTTATAGACTCTATCAGCACGTTTCTTGCAATCTTTTGCTATAATATTTTCTCACTCAGTTTGAACTATTTTCCAAGATTTTTTCTGAACTTAACGTACAAGGATCCTTGAGACGTAGGCTATGTCTATAGGATCGTCACTGACAAAAGTAGAGTATAAGCTTATTTTCATTTTAGAGAGTAAGAGTGATTCCCGAGAGGACAATAACGACATGGGACGATTTAGTATGATGGTTTATTTGGGTTCGGATGAGTTAGTTGTACTGTAACTGAGCTCAGCGGTTCTGCGTCGTCGAATTTCCTAAAACACGAAAACCTTGATATGACGCCCTTCTCGGACTGTTCCCTGTGTCTGAAAACAGTAATACGCGTGCATTGACGTAATCGGTGCTGAAACTTCGGTTGACGACTAGTTGTCGTGTTGAGTTTAGTTCAGAGTGGTGACAGGGGGATTTCGCTGACAACTCGGGATTTCGCAGCTGAGCGTTGGCTGCAGTGGTTCGCGAGTGTGTTGTAGCGCACGTCAAGTTGTAGAGGTTCTTGCCTATACGAAGGGACATACAGCATAGGCAAGAGCTGTCGGTTCGTTTTATGGGGTGGTGCGGAGGAGCGCTTATGAAGAGGCGCAAGTGAACGATCGCTGTTGGAGGAACGATTGCAAAGGAGTGCTTGGCGCAGGACCGCTTGCGTAGAAGGGGCACCGGACGAAACAGAGCTGGCTAAAGGCCCTGATACACTAGGCAAATATCGCGGTGATAACCGTCAGCATGCCTCGCGAAGTGCCTCCCACCCCTGCACACCAGCCAGTTGGCANAAAATACGGCTGCTTGTAGAATGTGAAAAGCAGCTCTTACAGAAAGCTAAAGCACAGCGCAATGGGCTCTTTATTTCTATCCGGCGCACTATATGGCTGGTCGCAATCGTGCACCTACTCTTACGACATGCAGAGGCAGACTGACGCCTCGCAATGCATTCCGCGGTGATTCCTCTTGCGTGCTGAGTGTATCATGTCGCCAGTTCTCACTTCAACTGGCGGCAAGATCCACTGCCGCAATTTCTCGAGTCATGAACGCCAGTGTATCAGGGCCTTAAGGGTCACTTAGGTAGAAGGGTTTGTGTAAGAGCCCTCGATCGTGCAGAAGCGCTTGCCACTCTCCTAGCTTGCTCTCGCGCTTGCTCTGGGACAAGTTGCTGGCGTCATGATGGAGAGGTGAGGTTAAGTGCTACTTGCTCTAAACCAGAGTTTAAAATTTGCGAGTAGGGCATGAAGTTATAGCGAATGAAAACCCTCAAGGAGCATGAGATAGGCGATAGGTTTAGGTTAGTTATAGTTGTGTACCCTTAGGCCTTAGCTATGGGGAATGGCAGCCGCAGGGATATCTGTTAGGTTACCTAAGCTATTAACAGGTCTCCAAGACTTTTATCTCCTGTGATCGCTTTGCGTCTTTCGGTTTTCATGCCTTTTACATTTTCATCTTTATACTTCCCTTCTCTTCATTCATGACTTACTGTTTCTGAGCTTAGTGTATCCTGAGTGAAAATACACCTTGTCCATAGAATCTTTTTTCCTGCAGTTTACACAAAATGATTCCTTTTCTTCCTTTCTTTGAGATAGTCATCGCGGCTAAGAGTTCTAAATACGAAAAATACGATCATCTTGATCATGACGATAAATGAAAATAATAATAAATAAACGAAGAGAGAGACTACGACCGCGTGCTTTCGCTGGGGAGATTGTAGAGTGAAGTAGCTTGGCAAAGAATGCCTCTTATACACGCCTCGCTCAGGAAACACCAACCCCTCGGTATGTAATTCTTGGAAGAACGTTGTTGTTCGGTCCGAGGAGTCAGCTTGGTGAGTCGGTACGAAAAAGTCGCTCTAAAGTTGTAGCGCGGGATACCGTGCGGGCTACACGGAGAATACCGGACTTGAGCCTGGACACTGGGTTATTGGTTGGCTTCCGATGGTGTGACTACTAGCGGTGTTTGCACGGATAGCTTGCGGTCAGGTTGTAGTGGCGAGCGACCGTGTCTCTATGAAAGAATGCTTTGCTGCACATTTCGATACGACTTAATGGTGGGTTTCATTTTCGATATTTAGCGCTGAATTACTGTCTATCTATTGGAAATAAACTGTTTTTCTTTTTTCTTTCTTTTTCTTTCTTATATTTTTTAATGAGAACTCTCTTACGCATCTGCGTGTTGAGAAAACTTTCTCTTAATCTATCCATACCGACCACCGTACAATAGACTTTTCTTCACCTGATTTAAAATCTTTAGACGTAATTCCAAAGGCTTGCTGCTTCATTCCGGTAATTTAATTCTGAAATTATTACTGTTTTGAAACTTTTGGATCCCCTGAACCTGTTTTCCTGTCATGACCCCAGTTTGCACGAAATATTTTTCAGTTCTTTCTTATGAGGAAGGGAAAGTTTTGACACTGTTATTTGCCGATATGGTCAAAAATTGCTCGTATCACATTCCCCTTTATTTCAAACTACAATTTTACATACCAAAGTAATAATTCCAGTAAACTCTTATTTTTTCAAAACGAAATGAACTTCTCAAAATTTATACCTGCGTAATTCATTTAACTTGACTGGGAGAAAATACTTTGATGGGCTTATTCATTTGAGTCTTTTCATTAATAGGTTTGCAATATGTAAATCAGTAACTGTTTCACCATTAGTTGGTTGTGTACATGCACCAATAATTTAAGTCTTGCATGCTGTTCATGGAGCGAATGGCTGATTTCTCAAATCAATGCACCCGACAGGTAAGCGCATCGTTGTTCTTCATTTAATGGTCATTTCTATTATCACTCGAAATTTTCTAGTTTGTGTTCTTAAACTCATTAATTTTGCGAAATGTTGACAATTTCTTATGTTACTTGACCTTTCTTCGCCGCGGTTCATTTTGCAGTGCAAATGCTACTCAAATACTGGTGAGACTACCCAGGAAGCAAGAAATTATTCGGCCAATATTGGGTTGATAATTATTTATTGACCCGATATTGGAATCTTGGATTACTATAAAAGGATAATAACAATACAATATCGAAAAAAGATATACTTATTTATGATATCAAGTTGTTATTGGGACACTGTAGTAAATAGTTTAATTTTTAATATTAAAACAACAGTGTATATGTATATGTATGATATTCAAATAAGTGGAAACTATCTCATAATTATTAAAAATCTCGCAATTTGATAAAATTTGTTAAAATATAAATTATTATTGCCCAAACATTGGGTTGATATCAAACGCCAATAATACGGAGTAATTTGTATAAAATGTGCCAATTAAGTTAATGAATAGTTATTTCAGTCATTAATGAGTGCAGATATATTTGACAGATATCAAGAAATGTGAATACGTTACGATAATATGTATATTCAGAATTAGTGTAAACACAGGTTCACAGTTCTTGTTTTTTTCAGTCGTCCAATGAGTTTCGAAGGTCTAGTTTTTTCAAAAAAATATGCTAAAAACGTTTGTCATATGTTACTATAGCAATAAATTTCTATATATTGAACAATTTCGCATACTTGACGGGATCAAACTGCATGTACAGGTTGCCCGACCCCCTTGTATTTTTCTAAGGAACATTTTGTCGTGCTTTACTTTAGTTACTCCTCAAACATCAATTCTAGTTTACTTATGTATGCTCAGTAACTTTGATATATGCCCAATGAAAATTCTTATAGGAAAACGTTTACTCTCTCCTCTCCGTATTACCGTTACTAAGTAGAGGAGGATGATACGTAAGGCCGCCGCTAACGGCACACAAAGGCGAAGCAGCTGCGTAAGGTCTGACAATCTCGGTATCAAGTCGATAGTGTCAATCAATAGCTGTTGTTGGGGAAGTGAATATATTATTATCAGGTCAATTTTGTTATACCAATATCAGCCTTACATCAATAATTGAGCATCAATCCAAAGATATTGTTGGGAACACCTCATTATCTAGTCAATATTGACACAATAATTAGTTGATATTGGGTTGATGATAATATTGTTATTGGGCCAATCTTTTTTTCCAATATCAACCGAATTTTCCAAAATAAGGTATTTCCCCAATGTTCATTTTGAATATCCAGTCAATATTGAGACTGTATATTGGCTCAATATTAGGTCAATAAATTTTGCTACCTGGGTAATATCATCAAATAGAAATAGTGTAACGATAATTCACGTGATTGGCAAGCGCAGGTTCATCACCAACATCATAGAAATATTAAAGCTATAATGCATCCTTCATTTTCTTATGAACTAGCTTTTTCTTCTCTTTTTCCTTGTGCCAGGCCGGATTAAAAATATTTGCATATCGTGTGTTTTTAAATTTCAAATCTTGAGTGAATATTTTTCACGATTCTTAGACAGTTGAGGAATAAAAAAGTTAAAATTGTCATAATTTGTTGGGAACAAAAATGCCGCATATATTCAATTGTCATGATCGCATTTCAATTTTTGATTCTTGATCTTGCGTGAATCTTTCTTATCTAAATTGTTTTTATTGGACGATGAGCTATAAATACTAATGAGTCACAGTATTAACCCGTACCATTGTGTTCGACTAGCTCAAAAAGTCTCAAGAAAACATGAATAATTATTACTTTAAATGTTGTAAGAACTTTTTTAGGAATCTGTTTGAGCACACAAGAAAATATCCAGAAATCAGGCAAGTATGATTGAAAAATCTGCTTTTCCTCAATAGTATTAGAGCCTTCCCAGAAAAAAAACAGAACTTGTTTCTAATTGATGGAAATTTTTTTTCTAATTAGCTGCCTCGGATGTCAGATTCTTAATTTAACCTACTGGTCAAGGTATGTCCAGATCGGTAAGATGTTTTGCTAAATTTCTTCGGGTTTTAAATTATGAAAGCCAATAAGGGTTTTATAGAATTTAAACGTCAGTTCACAAACAAAGTGATTACAAAGGGAAAATACACATTTTAATGCGTTCTGTTGATCAATGAACTCATTTTTTTTAGCCAATCTGATGGGAAGAAGAGACGCTTCGGTTGTCTATTGCCTTGTTATTTATTGTTACCACAGATTCAATAACCAATCAATGGCTCTTTGCGGTTTTGTAGGGGACAGTGTGGGCATTTTCAGTCTTGATGAGTCGGTTTTAAGTCCATGATCATCAGGTGGTCTTAGTTCCCAGTTCCGATAAGCTACCTCGGCCATAAATAGATCTTAAGGATTTTATCGTTTTTGCTCAGTTCACTTCTTTAAGTTTTTATGCTGTCTTCACTTTCTTTTCTTTGTCTTTTTTCCAAAATTTTCCTAACGCTGTTTCTGCAAGCAGCGTATCCTGTGTAAAAACACATTGCATAGATTCCCAGTTTTCTATCTCTAAATGGTTTATTGTGATCGCTCTGTTGAGCTCGTCTTTGTTTTGGCTAAGGAGTCTTTGGCTGGTGTCGTAATGATGGTGCACAGATTATTTTTGTCCTTTTGGATGAAATAGTTACGCAAAATCGCTATTCCAGCGTCAATTACTCATGGTTATATAATGAAGATGGAGAAAATCCAATTAGATAGATTTTTATTTCTTTCTGGTTTTATTCTTTTTACTCGAAATGTTTCTTAGTACAGTGATCTATTTTAGGAACAGCCGGAGAGTAACAAAATAAATGGTGAAATATACGACAGTTCAATCCCCATGGGTCGCTAATTGGCACGTTCGGAATACATCAGCAAAGTCAATAACACATGGTGGACTTCATACAGTGATCTTTGTGGTTGTATGGGACGGAGCTAAGATTCGCCCTGTTTCAAGTGCATGATAGAAATCAACGCTGAAGTTATCAAAAATTGATCTGTAAGCTCAACGAAAGTATTTACGGGACGATTTACTGTGAGTTTTCGCACTGACGAAAAAAATCACAGAAGAAAATGACCATGTCCTGCTAAACTCGACAACAAATGTTCGGAGAACAGGACATTGAAGAGTTTCAAATTTAACCAACTGCAATAATAAATGTACAGCTAAAAACTGCAGTTAATTTACTGGAACGTGTGAAACTTTAGTAAAATGAGTCTCAAAACTTAATTAATTGAATTGAGAATCAAAAGGTTTTAAACTGGCTCTTTCTTGTATGGCCATAAAATCAACGAATGCATCACATATCCTGATTGGCAACAGTAATCGTTGCTGGTGATAAACCAACGTTAAGAAATTGAGGAACTTGTGCTGGAAGATCTGAGGATGCGCTAATCAAACTAATCGAATAACCTCATTTTCCAGTGGTGTCAACAATGTGTTTGACAATATTTTAAAGATTACTTTTCAATCATAAAATGCGCTAAAAACTTGATGATCGTGTTACGGCCATCTAACTCGAACGAATGAGGAACGTCAACGAGCTACCTTTGCTCACATTGAAGCAGGCGTGAGACCAGTCTATTGTCAAAGTTATTTAACGGGAAAAGATGCTTTGCTGAACTAGAAGATAAGCTTTATAATTTGTAAGTCTTCCATACATATGTATTTCATTCATTCAAATTCGTACTGTACATTTAATACGCAAGCGCAAGCAATAAAACAGGTACGTAGTCTTGTTCTTAGTTCACCTTATATTTTCATTTCACTGAAGTGAGAATGTGAGAACTCAGTTAAATTTAATATTAATTGCATTACTTACTCAAATATATTCAAGTTAAATATTATAGAAATGCCAGTAGTGAAAGAAAATTAACATTTTTGACGTGAGAAAGAACTCCTAAAAGTGGGACAAATGTGTTTCAATTATATTTCTTTCTCGAAACAAAACTCCCCGCCACTTCGAAAAAATATTCTGATCATTATTTAGAGGCTCTGCTGTCATCCCTATGTGATATGTCATGCCTTGGTCTAAGGTGGGTTAGAACAGTTGGGAACGTAAGGTATGCAGTCGTTCAGCATTTCTGGTAATTGATCCTGTAGCATAATGGATCGAATAAAGCTGAAATTTTATCACCTTACAGGTACGACGTGTGCAAGTGCTTCAGGCCGGAAGACAACTTCATTGCGGTACATAAAAGGAACTATGGCGATTTTGATGAAGATTGTCTTATGAATGAACGACCTCTGCAAGCTGAAACTAAAGGCTGTAAAAACGGATCAAGCTGTCTCTAAAGTCATTGTAGTTGTGCGACGTAAGCCATTGCTTTTTCACAATTATGCTTTCAGTGTGGGACACGAACCACAATCTCTACTGATAGCTTATAGTGTCACAGCGTATAAGAGGCCTGAGAAAATGCTGCAATGCAATACTACAGAAAAATGTGTACATTTGATGTGATGTTTACAAAGCTAATGCTGTTGCTGACCTTTTAAAATATCACACTCTGTGTTGTGTTTGAAATTGACTCTAGCACCTATAGCAAGGTAATGAAGGGTGGCGTAAAAAGAACGCAAGGATTTCAAACTAGTATTATTGGCTTTTTTTTATACATACAAAAAGTTCTTACATCACTACGATTAGTAATGCAGCCAATTTTTCAATTGTCAGATTGTCGAACGTTTGTCACTTTTTCACGTTTTCAAGCTAACTTCAGGCAGACGGTGGCCTTCTTCGTGAGAACACATTAAAAGTCTTTCCTTAAAGTTCGCCATCACTTTCGTCAATGTGTCATGCGAAACAGCAGCAATTTTTTCACGTATTGAAACTTTCAGATCATTGAGTGTACAAGGTTTATTGAAGTACACTTTACTTTTTAAGAAACCCCGTTAGATGTCACAAACCGTCAAATCTGGCGAACGTGCAGGCCAATGGACCTCGCCGAAGAGTGAGATCACGTGTTGAGGAAACATTTCTCCAGGAACTGCCGTGGAATCATTAGCTGTGTGGGCTGTGGCTCCATCTTATTGGAACCTTATGTCCGCCGTGTTCATCCCTGAGTCTCCAGTTGTGGCCGCACGGAATTGCATAGCAGTACAGCATAGCGTGTAGCATTCATGATTATACTAACAACGCTTTCTTAAAAAAATAAAGCCTTACGTTTCCCACTTTAGACACTCCACACCACACTCTCACTTTTGCACTGTTCAGTGATTTTTGATGCAATTCTTGCTGGTTGTCTGGTGCCCAACAGCGATAGTCTTGTTTGTGTACATAACCGTTCAAGTGAAAGTGCGCTTCTTCACTTATCATCAACAAATCATCATAAGTTCACAAAACAGTCTACGTTCATCATGAACATGTTCGTGAATCTTCTACACGATAATAATTTTGTAGGGATGAAATTGTAACTCATCCTTCAAGATGCGCTGCAGCGAGCGACGAGATATACACGAAGCTGGAGCACGCCGTTGAGTGGAGCGGCGAGGACTTTAAAGAACAGACGCACCGACTCTGTCGCAATCTACCATGGTCGATATTTTAAAGCGTTCACACCGTGCAAGGACGACCAGACAACTTCTGCTTCGCGACTGATCCAGTTAAGCGAAAAGAGGCTACCTATCACCAAATTGTGTTGAGATAAGTGTCAAACCATTTCGCGGAACGTTGGAGCGTGTACGGAAAAGCCGTTGAATTATGATCACAGAGTCATTACTTTTGAAGAAATGTTCAACAGCGAAAACGCGGTGCTATACGATCCACTGCGCCATTGCTTCTGAAACTGGACGCTTTCCCCTACCAAACAACAGGTCCCTTACCCCGCCATTCTACTCCTACCACTAATACTACGCAAGTCAAATCCAAACGTTCTTTTCTCACCACCCTGTCTCTGTTTGTTTACCACTAGTTAGAAAGAGAGTTTTTCAGTTTCAATGACACGTTTTGAATTTGAGTAAAAATGTTTTTTTTGTTCTTTGAAAGTTTCAGATTGTGGTAACAGCAATTACGAACAAATAAGCTTAAAACTGCATTGACAAAGCTAAACACAGTAATTGCTTTACAGGAACGTTTGAAACTTGAATGAATTAATTTCAATTACCTTGAAAAAATACTATAATTTGAAGTTTGTGAGTATGCATGGACGCTCTATCCGTGTCAAGGTACATACCAGACATAACCTTTCTCGCGAGAAATACCGTTTTGAAAGTTGCCAACGTGTTAAAACATGTCGGTAACCATTCCTTCGCGATGAAACGACCATTTATGTTTTACATTTGTTACAAAAAGTTTTGTGTGTCGAAATTTTGTGCGTTGGATTTCATAGTTTTTATCTATGTGATTATTAGTTTAAGGACGCCAATGAAATTTTTAGTGCTTAAGCTGGTACATATCTTATTTTTAGAAGTACGGACTGTTTTCTAAGCTCACATTTGCTTAATAGTTATGCAATGTACGCCTTCATTTTTGCGGATCTCTTGCTTACAATTCATCAATGCCAAATTTACAATTTTAGTAAGCCCATTAATAGCATCCTCCATTTGCATGTAAATAAGAAACGCAGGAGGATTTTTCGAATGCAAATGAAATTTTAGTTGGTACACAACGCACTCAGCATACTACATGGCCTCAACTGGTATAAAATTCAATGTGCACTAGATCGTCTGAAAGTGGAACATATAGTACTTTCACTGAGACTGTTTAAGGCGTGTTGACACGATCATTGATGAGTAACTTCACCACGCGCGCAGTCACTTACTTGGTAGCGTCAGAGTGTCTACACGGTCGTACCACACTTTCAGCAGTGGCGCTGCACTACACCAGTCAAACTCTCAGTCTGCTCCTGGAAGCGGTTGCGAGTAGGTGTACGTATGATGGTGCCTCGGCGACAGGCAATGGTGCTTGCACTCTTTATAGCGGTTGTTTCAGCTATATAAAAGAGGCGAGAGAGGAAAATGTGGGTGAAGCACTGGCTTCTAAAAAGATCCTTTTGGGGCAGCTACAGGACAATTTTCCTAAAAAACGCGTTGGGAGGGAGCAGAGACGACATACCCTCCCCGTTTGGCGACTGGAATGACACTGAAAAGCCTTGGATAGCGCGATGAAGACAAGCATCGTCCGCACTGCCATAGAGTTGGTCATTGCGTTCGAAACGAGAGCAAATGGGCGGGGTTTGAGCCTCTCTTCAGTGCTCACGCGCGCACTCAATGATCGTGTAAACACGCCTTAACGGGTCATTCTCAAACGTGAACAACTTTCACTTCAACTAGAACACCCATTTTACCTAAATTTGACTTCCATATTTTTGAAGTCGAGTCACACTGAAATAAAATGAGTTACCAGTAACTCTATATGCACCAGTAATTGCATTTCCTTCTTCATCTCACAGAATATGTTTAAAATACAAAAATGATATTGTCAATGTACTCATATTAGTGGCATTTAATCCAAAAGAAAGCAAGTACATAAAGTTAACATTGCTTGATAAACGTGAAATTTGGAAAAAAGGGACCGACATACAGTAGATGTTAGCATTCCAATGAGTGAGTGTAAGATTGGGAGGACTACCGTCTCCAACGTCAGAAAGTGTAAGGGAAAGCTATTGAAAACTGTGCTATCATTTTAAATAAAAAGAAAAAATTTAGGGAATTGTAAAATATGTGGTGTATACTACCTTCATGCTCAGTTGAAAGTATGTAATCTTTTCAGTTTGAAAATCTTTTACTCTGGCTCGACAATAGTTTTTCCTCAAATATGAACAACACATTGTAACGGGAATATCGCGCCTGTTTCAATTGAAGGAGTTTTATACTACATACAATGTTTTTTCCAGAGAAGTTCTCGCAGAATGTTTCCGTCTCATGAATGTAAATAAATTGTGAATCTAATACATGTGCGAATATGAACAACATTTCATTTTACGAAGTGGTATAAATTCTAATTTCATTTCAAGATTGGACTTTCTGGCTCCATTAGTTTCCAGTTATTCATTAAAAAATTCTATCGTTAGCAAGGAAAGTCTTGGACGTCACTGTTGCTTTGCTGCCTTTTTAACGAATATAGAGCAGAAGCCGGCTTTTTTGGAGTATTTGTTATAATTTTGCTCTATTTCGACGATTTGATCATAAATTCTGTAATTGGTGTTTTGCAAAAACTAAACGCTTGACGTTTCAGAAAAAGTATTAGGATCACAAACACTTTCATGGGTCCAACTGTCGATATCGTATTCGCCTGTGTATGTGATTTTATACTGAATGTTGACGTTTTACTTTATATTCTTAGATATGTTTCTCGCGGACAGAGCAGTAGCTCCCGTCGGTCATAACACGGGCTTTATTTAGCACTAATACATTGGTTAAAGGACAAAGTTTTACCGCAATGAAATCGGATTTAACACAGCTATTTCTTACTAGTGGATGGTACATTAAAAAAAAAGTATATAACGAAATCGAAGAAATTGAAGCTAGGAGTGAAAATTGTTTTGTAATATTGACGCATTATTTATTCAACCCATCCCCCCCC